>JANAVB010035019.1:5989746-6265065 GCA_029216955.1 Iris pallida
TGGGTTAGACTTAGATACGAACTCGTATCCGAAAAGCGGGTGGGGTCGTGACAAGTTTTTTGGTGGCCCATGCAAGTCTATTTTTGCAGAATTATGCGAACTTGTGGTAGTATCTATATTAGTCATACTACTGCAAGCCTGTGACTAGGAAGTGCTCATTCACAATTAGGTTGATTTGATTTTAGGAGAATAACTAGGACTAGGAGTCCCTTATTCAATTTGACTGTTGAGTAGCTAAGGTTGCTTTAGCCAAGGATTCATTGAATTATAAACCCTATAGATGACTTTTATAGAAGGATACACTATGGTATTTTAATACAATGGTATGACCAAAGTGGGGTAGACTATTTGCATAGACTTCCTAGGATTCAATTCATAATCTTGATCATTTGTGCATTCTTATTTTCTGTCTTCTCTAATCATCATCATAGCGTAGGGTTCGTATTGCTTAATTTCCATTGACAATAAACAATTTTTTTAAGAGTCAATATTCTATTTCCATTTATTGATTTTGAGCCTAATCTTATTCAATTATCCATATATTGATATCTAGTCTTTGATTTAAGGTATATAAGTCCGGTGGGTAGATTTGTAAGTCCACTACCTAGATTTTGAATTTTATTTATTATTTTATTTTTATTTTAAATATTTCTAGTTAGAAAATATATTTTATTTTAAAAATTTATAGAAGATATTTTGGATGACAACAAAATTTGTCAAACTACTTTACAATTGGAATTTATAGAATATTGTTTAAATTATTTTGCCAATATTAATTAATAATTAAAATTTATTTTGTTATCAAATATTATATTTAGTTTGATTTAGTCTTTGACTAATATATATATATATATATATATATATATATATATATATATATATATATATATATATATATATATATATATATATATATATATATATATATATATTTAAATATATATATATATATATATATATATATATATATATATATATATATATATATATATATATATATATATATATATATATAGGTTAATATTATAGAAAAATATTTTATAAGTCATTTAATAAAACTTATTACTTATTTAAATTTATTATTGTATTATAGATTTGGTTAAAATATTTATGAATATTATTAATAAAATCTTGTATTATTTTAAATCATTATGGATTAATTTTGAATTATTGAATTTAGTATTTATTTAAACCTTGGAAAAAATTTATCATCATAGTCCTTCCCAAATTAGGTAATCCCCTTTCCTATATAAAGAGGAGGTTTCCTTTATTTTCTCCAATTCCTGATCTCCAAATCCCTAACCCTAATCTCCAAATCTCAACCTAATTCCCAAATCCTAAACCCAATCCTAACCCTAGCCTAATCCGATCTCTGCCATTGGCAAGCGCTATCGTGCCACCGTCGTACCTGTACGCGGCCAATCTCAACACCACGCCTGCCACAAACCATATCCGTCCCGCAGCCACCATCACAACCATCCCGACACCACGCCACCACCAACCCCTGCACCATTGATGTCAGCCTCGGGTTGCCGAACCCTGCCACCACTGCTCTGACCAGACTGGCCAACCATCTTACCGTCGCATGTGTCACCCGTGGCCGTCATCTCCGGCTAAGGCACCCTCCATCACCGCTACCATTGTCCTCACTCAGTCGGCCGCTTACCTTGGCCGATGAACATCATACTTGAGTCCGCCTCGCTATCTGCAGTCGTGGCCGAGCCCGCGCGCCGACCACCTCCAAGCAAAAATCGGCGATGAAGCCTCTCCTCCGGCCAGACCTAGCGCGTGACCTCCAAAACATACCGCCCGGAGTCGAGGCCCACACCTTCGCGCCTAATGTGCCGCCTGGCCCTCATGCCCAGCGAGTCAGTCATCGCGCCGAGCTCTATCTCGCCACTGGACGACGACCACCATTTGGCACTCCACCGTACAGCGTCGCCGTGTCGAAACCCTAGGTGAGCACCCCTTTTTTCGCTCCTCCTTCCTCGTTCTTCTTCTTCCTGCATGTTCTTTCTCTCTCTCTAATCCTCTTTTCCATTTATGGAATAAGAACAAACAGCAGTGTGTCTTTATCCTATTTATTTTATCATTATATTTATTTTAATATCAGTATGCATTAGAATAAGTATTATACTATATATGTATTAGTATACATTAATGTATATATATATAGTATATTATAATGATTATTAGTAATATGATTGATATTTTGATAATTAAAATAGTTATTATTACTGTTATCATCACCATGGGTTTTATTATTTATTATTGATATATGTACTAAAAATATTTTCTAAAGTTATTTTGTAATAAAATATAGTTTTTAAAGATTATAGTAATTCTAAAATAGTTTTTGACCAAAAAATAATTTTTAATGATTTTATCTATAAATAGTTTGACTAATAAAATATATAGTTTCCATTATAATAACTGTTTTCTAAATTATTTTGTAAGAAGATATATTAATGGGCTTGAGCCTACTTTTATTTTTAGAATTTTTAAATATGGTAGTATATTATTTTCTATCTAATTAGAGTATAGATTTTAGCTTAAAAATATATTGTTACACTATTTTTTGTATTTATACCTAAAAATATTAGTGTAATATTATTTATTTAACTACATTATATTTTTGATATAAAAAAATGATTTCCTTGATTTTCAAATATTTGCTTAAAATATTTTAACTAGTAAGTATAGTTTTCAAGGTATTATAATTATTTTCCAAAATAGTTAGATTTTATTTATTTATATAAAATTTTCTTCAACTATCGTATCTTGATCGTGACTAGTCATACGTTCTTATTCTTGTGATTCTGACCACTTCATATCGACCATAGGTTAATCAGACTATTCCGGACCCAATGGCACTGTCTGTTGCATCATTAGAGGTCGTCTTGCATACTTATGACATCCGCGACTATCTGTGCTAACATGATCAAGTCACACTACAACTGCAACGTAACTTGAGGCAAGTACACTATTGCTTTTTGTTCTTTTTATATTATAATGCTATCTTTTACTGTGTTTCATTGAGTATCCAGATTATGACACGATTGTGACATGATAGGCTTGATTGTATTATTTCTCGTTTACTTGACTGTTTAGTGAGTCGGAAGGAAAATACTTGGTAGATATGTGAACAAACCCAAATACCGTTACTGAATGATAACTAAGTCATACACCTCATGTATGGGTTAGCCGTACCAATATTGAATGATAGACATTGTATGATGTGCCGTATTAGCCCAACTGTTCACATGTCAAAAAGTATTTCAAACACATTGTCCGTTGTCTTGTTCATCCATGTTCTTGCTAGTGAATTCTTGTACATATTTATTATTTCCATTTCATCTACATGTTTCTTTATTTCTACTATGTATTTACGGTCTAACTTTATTTTGTATTAAGTTACATAAATACAATAGGGTTATACTTTGCTCCTTTCCTGACTGGATCGTTGCAGGTGACTTGGCATGCTTTCTAATTTTACGTTGTGGACTATACGGGAGAAATAGAGACCTTGGATGCCGACTTTAGAGTCTAGATAGATTAGACCTTGTATTTATTTATTTTAGCAAAGATTTTAATTATTGGATTTGTAATAAAATAATTATTATGAATAAGCAATTAGATATGAGTTTCTTGTATTTGAGAGTGACATTGAGACCTAGACAGCGTACTACCGCCGATGCTGCGACGCAGGCTTGACTTGGCTACGAACTCGTATCCGAAAAGCGGGTGCGGATCGTGAAACCTCCACCCAAACCCCACAGCTCCGACCACCGTCGCTCACATCCACAGCAGCTCGCCTACACCAGCCACCTTCCTACCCTCACTTCTCGCCACACCCCAAGCACCATTGTACCATCTAGCCACAGCCATCCTCTACCACCGTCTCCTCCATCGTTCACCATGCCCCAAGCTTCGCAACCACCACACCACAGTGCACCCTTCACCCCGACACCCCAGCATACCATTGTCCCAAGCTGCCCCTCACTTTACTCCAGTCTCCGCCGACCTTGACCGACGAACTCCGACGAACCCCGTTCCACCACCACAGATCCCCACCGACCTACTCCTCCACACCACCAGCACAACCGTCGTCACTTCCACTTAACCACCAGTACCACACCAACCCCCATCTCCACAGCTCCGATCAACCGTCGAGCACCCTTCACCGATCGACCCACTCCGTCTAGACCACCATCCTCATAGCATCGACGTCGGCCAAGCCATCACCACACTCCTCTCCACCGCACCATCTCATAATTTTCTGATCTGACCCAGCACCACCATCGCCACTACATCAGTCCAACACCATCGACCAAAACCCCGACTCGGACTACAACTCCACCCGATCCACCGTCCACACCAAAATCTAGTCCAGATTTACTCACCTGAGCACCGCCTTCACCGCCGAGAACCCTGTCGCCTCTAAATATGGAGTATCGTCTCGACCACCAGAACCTCGCCGATGACCCTCCGTGTTCTGTCCGCTATGGTGAACCGAGCCACCGTCATGCTCCGCCGATAGCTCAGTGAGACCTCATTCTCTTCTCCACTTTTCTCTTGTCTTCTTCTTCTTCTCTCTTTTCTTTTCATTTTTTTATGTGTAAAACTTTTAGGTGTCAGTTGCTTGCCTTCTCTCTCTCTCTCTCTCTCTCTCTCTCGAGTGTCTCTTTTAGGGTGTAAAACCCTAAGGGAGTGGGTTGGACTTCAAACCCATGATGTTACTAGTTATGTAGGTTATATTCTTTGCGGGCTTGGGCTTCAAAGCCCAGTGCTGATTATGAAGTATTGGGATTTTAATTTGAGTGTTTGGGTTAGGCATGTTTGATTTAATTCTATTGCATGAATTATTTTTTGTGGGCTGGGTTAAGCCCAGCTGGACAGGTTAATGAAATATAGGTTTATGTGTATAATATTTTGTATATTTATTATTAGTATAAATGTATAATAGTATAGGCATGTATAAATATCTTGTACTATTATAATAGTAATAGTAATATTTGGTAAATATATTAATATATTTTCAAAATATTATTTACAAATATTTTGACTAAGAAAAACCTAACTTTCAAATATTATTAATATATTTTTATAATAGATAATGGGTTGTATCTCTCTTCTATTATCGTGTTATTCATAATCTAATCATGCGTTCCTATGTTGTGACTTTGTGTTCAATCTCTTAAATCAGTTATCAGCTTCATGGACTTATTAGGATAATTGGACTTCGGATTCGATCTTGGACATCTATTAGACATATTGATCTTCGATGACTTATTTGGGATTATTATTCTGGACTTTAGACTTTGATACTTTCCGTGTCGACACGTTCGTGTCGTGCACGTCGACTTCAGATACCTGAGGCAAGTACTTACAGTGAATGCTCTTATTTCCTGATAGTTATTATATTTTACGATCTAGATGTGCATGCCATGATTACTGTCATGATTATCACATGAGATTAGTATTTATGGATTCCTGTCATGATTACTATATTCCTGTTTATCCTGTTTCCATGTTTACTTTATTCATGTTTCCTGCCATGATTTGAATCCATGCTTAGCTTAGCTTAGTGTTACTTTATGTTGTTTAAATTTCCATAATGAGAACATTTGATGAGTTACATTCTACATTTGAGGATTACTATATTTGACTCTCTATGTTAAACTCTGTGGACTTGTCATTTCTATTTCATATTTATCTGTTAGTATTTGTGATTGAGTTAGAATCTAGATGTCCTTATTTTATATTTTATTGACTGGATTGGATATAACTTGAGGATTGACAACTTACTACCGCCGACTCTGCGGCATAGGTTGGACGTGTTTTCACATATTCGCGCCCAGGGGCGGAGCTATGATTAAAATTATGGAGGGGTCGTGCTACTACATATAAAAATCCTTAAAGTTGTCATGTTAATTGGACTTCAATTGCAAAAAAAAAATATACTAAAACTCAAACAAGAATGAGCAAAAAAAGACAATATTTTCAACTTGTTACAAAAGAGGAAGCAAAACATTATAAATAAAAGATTTCTAAAACATGTAAAATATTTATTAAAGTGTTGGATGTGAGGTTTGAACTTGTAACCTCTAGGTTGAAAGCCCAAAATATTACCACTTGAGATAAAATATTCTTTCTGCATTAGTAGGCCAAATTAATATATATTATAAATTTGTAAAAAAAAATCTATATAGTAATCAATATTTTTTTAAATGGGGGTTCGTGGCCCACCTTGGACCCTATGTAAATCCGCCCCTGTTCGTGCCCGAACTTCCAGGTGCGGGTCGCAACACATTTTTATAGAACTACCTAGAATCCAAATTCTACTTTTGGAAATCAATATTATTTTTATTAAAATTTCTAAAAATCAATTTTAAATTTATTTGTGAATTTGTTTCTATTTCTAATTATTATTATTTAATAATAAGTAAAACTATTTTGTCCTATTTATTTTATTATTAATTAAATTCTTGTGAGCCTACCAAACTTTGGGCTCGGATTGTAGCCTAGCCTATTAGCCTACCAAGCTTTGGACTTGGATTGGGGGCTACTAGCTAATAGGGTGTTCCTAATTTTTATATTAATTATTTGTGGTCTTGGGTTAAGATTAATTAATAATTTGTAGTTAGTTACTAATTAATGTATTATTTAGGGGATTGGTTAGTGTTAGTGGTTAGTTAGTTAGTTTGTATGGCTTCATTATTATCGCTAGATCCATTACAAATTATATTAGTTGCCATCCTAGTTTGCGGAGCACTCCATTTCTTCCCTATTAAAATATTGGGGACTTTTCAATAATTTATTACAAATAATTTCTACTCTCTCTTTCTCTTAGCCTACAACCAACTTGCTCCGCCTTTGTCAACGGCGCTCCGTCGCAAGCCACCGTCGGACTCCGTCCATCCTCCGCCCCTGAACCACCATTTTCTCCTCTCTGTTTGTCTGCCTCACCGTCTCCTCCCTGGAACCATCACCGCTTCCACTGATGTCTCCACTTCTGTGGCCATCCTCCCTGTCTCCTCTGACCCATCTCCGTCTTCTACGCTCTCACGGCCACCACCCCAACTATACTGCCTCCATCATCACCACTGACTTCCACCCTCCTAATGTCCACATGCACCCCATTCTCCGGCCACCTTCCTCTGCCACTAGCTACCACGCCACTGCCATACTCTGCCCAGCCGTCGCCCAGCGGCTATGACCGACTATTCTCGATCATCACCACCACCAGCACTAGCTGTGAGCTACCTACACCAGTAGCACCACCACCACCAGCCTTAGCTTTGGCCACCAACCCCTCCACAGTCACCATCACCGACCAACCCCGCCACTACCACAAGCCAAATGCCATTGCCACCAACCCCTATACGACACCACCGCCAACACAAGCCTGTCAGCACCACCACAACAACAACCTCATTCACCACAAATACCCCAACTGCCGTCTCCACCACCTAGATCTAGACCTAACAACCGCTGCCACTTACCTGGCTTGATCTGCTACACATCCGAGCACCTGGGAACTGTTAGGGTTATATACTAAAAGTATCACTTTTGTAGTAACCTTATTTCCTTAAATTTTGTATGAGAATCATATAGGAAAATGTTTGCATATTGTATTTGTTGCAAGTGTTAATGCAAATGTCTGATATTCTATATTATAGATATATGGTGTGTGGTGTCACATAGAAGATCATATTATCAGTTCCTTATGGACTATATAAATAGTTCACAACCTAGATGGACTTGGACAATCTATTGGAAAGGTTGTAGTACAATTTGGTTTTAGTCTATCTTGACTATAGGTTTACACTAGTACACTTTGTGTGTATTGAACAGGACCACTTGAGGTTGTTGTCTTTGTACTGACTACATAAGAGAACAAACACCTCTGTTACTATGGATGCTTGTGCTCTTAATCCAGATATAATAATAGACATGTATATGCAGTGTGCATTACTTTGACTCATAAAAGAGTGAGATTCATTATGGATCAACGACCTCTATGAATTGGGTAATAACATTGTATGTATGATGGGTTGTTGATTATAAATGGAATCCATGTCCCGATACATTGGGTTGATGATGTCCCCTTAAGGAGCTCATAAGGATTGTCATATAAACCCTGCAAGTGGATTATATCCGACATGACAAATAAAGTTGAGTGGTACTACTTAAGGATAAAAGATATCGAATCAATATAGTTGTCAGTAACTTAATTTGATCGACGAACATACGATATCTTAACATGGGGAGTCAAACGAGCATATAATAAAAGGAGCCCATAAACATAATTTGGGATTAGGGAGGTAGTACAACAATAGCTCATTAGTGGACCGAGCTATTGTTAAAGGGCCTGGATTGTGTGTTCGGGCTGAAGTGAACACGGGATATCCAGATCCGTTAGGAGGCCTAATCCTAATTTCTTCTCATGGTCCCTGCCGTAGCCTATATATATCCTCTATTCTCTGGCCGCCAGATTACTGATCAGAAATCAAATACTTTCTCTAAATTCGTGATTCACGTAAGGAGAGAAAGAGAGGGCTGCCAAGGAGAAAAAAAAGGTTGGGAGATCGTCACCCACATGACGTCCAACTCGAGGAAGGAATACGTGCAGAAGATCTTAGGGTCGTCCGTTCGAGATTGCCAGGAATTACTTGTCTTCTTTCCGCTGCAGGTATAATTCGTGAACCCTAGTTTCCGCCTATGTAGGATTAGAACACGTATTAAATATGTTCAACTTTCTATCGATCAATACGCACACCAAAGTAAGAGTCCTGGGAATTTCCAGTTCCATTAGGGACCACTCCACTACAGATCTGAGCTATTCCCTCATCGTCATTCCCTTCTTGTGCTGTACGGTGCTGCCTGAGCCGAGTCCCGCTCCAGATCTGCCTTTCCTTCCTCCGGTGACTGTATCAGATCTCCTCCTTACCAGATCCGTGGCACCGCGTGAGCATCAGTTCCATCCTGAGTTCCCTCAGCTCCGTCGATCGAGTCCTCTCCGACGATCATCGCATCTCCAGTCGCGGTAAGGTTCCACACCACTTTCCTCCTCCCTCTCATTCTCTCCCTCTCTCGATCTCTTCTCTCTCACTCTCTTCCTTCCTCCTTTTTTTCTTTGTCTCTCTCTCTCGAGACTCATTTTCTCTCTTTTTTCTCTGATTTTTCTCTAATGCTGAGAAGAAAACTTTAGGTTTTTACCCTAAATATTGAGTATTGGGCTTCAAGACCAGTAACTTTGTTTAGGGTAGAAATAAAAGTTGTGGGCCTGGCTCTTAATATTCATTCTATTTTGGTTGAGGCCATATATTATTTGGTATATAAGAGTATACATATATGTATAGGTATATTTGGTATTAGTATAGATAGATATGGGAGTGACAGTATACTTTTATTTATAATGTATATTAAATAATTATTTAATCAATTTTTTTTACAAATTATTTTACTAGTAGACTTTAAAACCTATTTAGTCTCAAATTTTAATTAGAGAATCTAATATATTTTATCTATAAATTTATTTACCAAAATTAAGGGAGCAGCCTAGTAAATATTTTTGAATACTATTCCAAATATTTTTACTAATAAGACTTAGTTTCTAAATATTTACCATAATAGTTTATATATTTTATGTTGTATTTCCTTCGATTATCACCTTGATCTAATCGTGCGTTCTCATTTGTGCTTCTGATCAATTATTTCTAAACCTACAGGATTGTGGACTATCTATTGTGGACTACTATTGGATTATTTGGATGACAGATATGATCTTGGATGACTATGATTTGGGATGACAGAATCTCAAGATTTATTCTGGACCTTTAGACTCTGATACTTTTCGTGTCGACATGTTCGTGTCGTGCACATCGACTTTAGATACCCGAGGCAAATACTTACACTGATCGTTTTTATTTTCTGGTAGTTTCTCTATTCATGATTTGGATGTATATTTCTTGATTATTGACACGACTATCTCACGAGATTAGTATTGCAGATTCTATTACATGATGGTCTTGTTTCTTGTTCTTGAGTTTATCATGTACATATTTTCTGTTGAGATGAATCCATGATTACTAGTTGCACGCAAAATACCTTAGTATATACGTGATCAAAGCCCATACTCCATGTTCCATGTTCCTTGTTGATAGCTAATCATATACGACACGTATGATTAGCCGGACTAAGTAGATCCCTCACTCTGATCACATATAGAACATGGTATTTCAAATACAGTTAGTATAGTTATGACTTATGCATTTCATACTGATCTTGTCATATAATTTGATTTTTTGCTATGTTTATCTTTTCTATTCATAAACTTGTCAGTTCATGTTTATAGTATTTACTTCCATGTCTTAAATTCTACTTCATGTTATATAGTTCCTATCATGTTATGAATAGTAGATCATGTGTTGTACTTGCTCCATCCTGACTATAACCACATTTTTAGGCGATGACTTAGTGGACTGGTATCCCACTAACTGAACATGGCATAGCTGAGGATGCAGGAGTTGATATAGCAGATTTACTACTGGAGGTTGTTTAGTTTTAGATTAGCATTTATTTTCTGCTGATTAGGTTATGTTGCCTGAACATTTTGAGTTGTAATCTATTTTGAGGATTCTTGTATCTGACTTTCTGGTTTGGACTCTGTGGACCTGTCTTTCTATTTTATATCTACCTGTTAGCATTTATGATTGAGTTAGAATCTGGATATCATAATTTATAGTTGTTGTTTGGATTGGATATACTTGAGGATTAGACAGCTTACTACTGTCGACTCTACGACATAGGCTGGACGTGTTCCATGTATTCATGCCCGAACTTTTGGGTGCGGGTCGTGACACATTTTTATGGTGGCACATGCATGTCATGTCTTCGCAATTAGAGTGATATTGTGGTAGTGCAACGACTTAGTTGTACTACTGCGAGCCTATGATTGGATATAGAAAATTGGATATTAGAATAAAGAGTACTCAATCACAAATTAGGATTCTCTGAGAAATTCCTGAGATAACCCCTGAGAATCTCACTATAAACCCTATCTCAAAATTCATTTCCACTTATTTCTGTCTACTCTTCCTTGATTTATTGTTGAATTAGATTCTTGGTGTTCATTGTTGACTCGGATTTTGCATCGAGATAAATTTTATGGATTAAATTAAGGTATATTCTAATGACATAATTGATGATAGTGAGAAAGGTAAATGTCTATTTTAGTTATGGAGTCTAGAGTTTATCACAACCATATTAGCTAGCGTGACAAGGGCATAGAGCCTGATTTTGGATATACTTATATTAGTTATGGAATATAGAGTTTTTTGCAGCCAAACCAGTTGGTGTGGCAAAAATTTGAGATAAAATGAATATAGAAGTATATACCTCAGTTAGGGACTCTATCGTTTATTGCAGCTATGCTTACTAGCGTGGCGAGAATTCTAAGTAACATGATTACGGATAGACATATATGATTATAAATTTGCTTCTTAACATATCATCTCTATCGTTCCATTCATGTTATTTTAGAATTCATTTCCATCATATTTTCTAGCTCAGGAGTAGGGATATCCTTAGTTTCTCTAGTCCAATTTCTTATAGAGCTTCATTTTATTAATTCCTGAGGTCCCTTGGATAGTGAAGTAATTTATAACCTATAAATAGGTTGTGCCATGCATTGAGTATCAATGTTGATTGTTGGGAGTGTAGCTTGTGAGTATATGAGTGATTCCCGGTTGGACATGTGAGCTATATGCATCAATCTAGAGATAACTCATAGTGTAGTACTTTTGTGACAATAATTTTATGGCAGGTGTCAGTATAGTTAGTATTGGTATCAACGGTAGAAGGGAGAGTAGAGTATGATGATTACCTCGTCTTTCCCTCTGCAAAATCTTATCTTTTGATTTTTTTATCCTTGTAAGAGTGATTCGATTTTCTCTACCTTTGAAATCATCCTTTGATTTTCAATCCTATTTGATCATGACTAAATAATTTTGATTATAATATTTATCGTGCTAAATTTTGATTCTTGATCATGCTCTAGTGCCTAGATTTTATTTCTATTATTGCTCATGACTAGGCTTTAATCATATCTTAATCATGATTAGAATCTATCCTAATTATTACTTTATTTTTGAACGTACCAAAATTCTAATCTTTATCACGCCTAGAAAACCTTACATGACTAGGTGATTTTGATCCATTGAACAGTGACTACATTTAATTTTATTCTTAATCGTGCCTAAGCTTTGATCTTCAATATGACTTTAATTCTGACTTTGTTCCTACCTATCATTCTACACTTAAAATTTTGATCATTTTGACTTGATCATAATCAAGTATTTTGACTCTATCACGATTATATCTTGCCTAAAGATGATAAACTTTAAAGTGCCTGTATGATTTTGATTATATTCTGAATCTATTCTAAAAATCGTGCGTAAATGATTCATCATACAATTTTGACCATATTTTAATTTTGTCCTTATCGTGCTAACATGACTTAATCATGCATAAATGCCTATAAATTTGATTATTCCTAAATCGTGCGGAATCACCATATTTTCATATCTGATCATGCCCTAGTGATTGTGATTATTTCAAGGTTCTCCATTTCACTTAAAGTTTGATTCTTATTCATACTAAATTTTGATTTCTAAATTTTCATTTTGCCCAAGTGATTTGAATATACTAATGATTATATGCCTAGATCATTATGCTTAAGTTTTTGATTCTATTCCAGTGCGATCATAATTTTGTTCTAAACAATTTGATCCTTTTAGTCGTAACTAGCTCGTGCCTAAAAGATTGAATTTATCCTTCATTGTGCCTATACGATTTTGATCGTGACTTAGTGCTTTTGATCGTGCCAAATCGATCTGGTTGTGATTTCGATTATATTTCTTAATCATATCTAGATCTATTCCTAATCGTGCCCAAATTTTAATTTTTAGTCATGCCTAGATGACCTTGTGATTTATATTCTATGGATCGTACCTAAAATTTTTATTCCATTTGACCGTGACTATACTTTGATTCTAAAAATCATGCCTAAGTCCTAATCCACAATCACGATAATATGATTTAATTCTAATCGTGCCTTAATCTCGATTCTATGCTTAATCATATCTAGGTTCTATCGGACTAGATTCTACATTAGACATGACTATATTCTCAAACATATTAAATTACTAGTCATGTCATATGACCTTACATGATAAGGTGACCTTGGTTCTATACATTGATTTTATCCTTCAATCATGCTTAAACTCCGAATCTTTAATCACGTCATACGACTTCGACCTTGAGTTGATCGTGCCTTAACCATTCAGTGCTTAGATTCTAATTTGATTATAACTAATGATTTTGATCTAAACGGTTTTAATTCTATATCGTGCCTAAGAGATTGGAATTATTTCTTCATAGTACTTATATAGTTCTTGACCGTGTCTAAATCATGCTGTATTATGACCGTACTTTGATAATGATCTCTAACGTGCCAAATTGGTTTGATCGTGCGTGAATGATTTTGTTGATAACCAAATTTGATTATCCTAGCCGTGCCAAATCGCATCATTCCTATATTTGAACGCGGTCAAGTAATTTTTCTTATATTAATACTTGTACTTAGATTTTAATACTATATTTATTTAGAATTTTAATGTTATTGATCACGTTAATTTAAATTTCGAAGACAAATTTTTTTGTAAGGTGTGTAGACTTGTAACTACCTAGAATCCAAATTCTATTTTTGGAAATCAATATTATTTTTATTAAAATTTCTAAAATCATTTTGCAAATTTATTTGTGGATTTATGTCTAATTCTAATTATTATTATTTAATAATAAGTAAAACTCTTTTGTCATATTTATTTTATTATTAATTAAATCCTTATGAGCGTACCAAGCTTTGGGCTTGGATTGTGGGCTTACCTAGCGTATTAGCCTACCAAGCTTTGGGCTTGGATTATGGGCTAGCCTAGCCTATTATAGCCTACCTAGCTTTGGACTTGGACTGTGGGCTACTAGCGAATAGGATATTCCTTATTTTTAAATTAATTCTTAGTGGTCTTGGGTTTAGATTAATTAATAATTGGTAGTTAGTTACTAATTAATGTATTAGTTAGTGGATTAGTTAGTGTTAGTTTGTATGGCTTCATTATTACCCCAGATCTATTACAAATTATATTGGTTGCCATCCTAGCTTGTGGATCACTCTATTTCTTCCCTATTAAAATATTAATGACTCTCCAATATTTTATTACAAACAATTCCTACTCTTTCTCTCTCTCTCTCAGTCTATAGCCACCTTGCTCGCCTCTGTCAGCGGCGCGCCGCCGCACGCCACCGCCAGAATCCGGCCATCCTCTTCCCATGAACCACCATTTTATCCTCTCTGTCTGTCTGCCTCACCGTCTCCTCCCTGGAACCATCACCGCTTCCACTCGTGTCTCTACTTCAATGGCCATCCTCCATGTCTCCTCCGACCCATCTCCGGCCTCTATGCTCTCACCGTCACCACCCTGACTGTACTGCCACCATCACCACCACCGACTTCCACTCTCCTTGATCTCCACAGCCACCCTATTCTCCGGCTACCTTCCTCTACCACTACCACACCATTGCCACACTCCGTCCAGCCGCCGTCCAGCGGCCACGACCGGCCATTTCCGATCATCACCACCATCAGCCCTAACTTCGATCCACCTACACCAGTAGCCCTACCACCACCAGCCTTAGCTCCGAGCTACCTACACCAGTAGTACCACCACCACCAGCCCTAGCTCCGGCCACCGACCCCTCCACAGTCACCATCACCGACCAACTCTGCCACTACCACAAGCCAAACACAACTGCCACAGACTCCTACATGACACTACCACCACCACAAGTCTATCACCAACCGTTGTCACCACCGACCCCTACACGTAGTCACTACCACCTAGATCTAGACCCAACCGACCGTCGCCACTCACCTGGCTTGACCCATTGCAGATTCGAGCACCTGGGGACCACCCTACGACAAATCTGAGCCATTGCCTCATCGTTGTTCCCTCATTGCGTTGTACGTCGTCGCTTGAGACGAATCCCACTCCAGATCTGGCTTCTTTTCCTCCTGCGATGGCACCAGATCTCCTCCTTGCCAGATCCGTGCCGTCGCGTGAGCACCGGTTCCATCCTGAGTTCTACCAGCTCCGTCGATCGAGTCCTCTCCGACGATCACCGCGTCTCCAGTCGCGGGGAGGTTCCATACTACTTTTCTCCTCCCTCTCATTCTCTCTCTCGATCTCGATCTCTTTTCTCTCACTCTCTCTTCCTTCCTCTTTTTCTTCTTTGTCTCTCTCTCTCGAGACTCATTTTCTCTCATTTTTTCTGATTTTTCTCTAATGCCGAGAAGAAAATTTTAGGTTTTTTACCCTAAATATTGGGTATTGGGCTTCAAGCCCAGTAACTTTGTTTCGGGTAGAAATAAAAGTTGTGGGCCTGGTTCTTAAAATTCAGTCTTTTTTGGTTGAGGCCATATACTATTTGGTATATAAGAGTATATATATATATATATATATATATATATATATATATATATATATATATATATATATATATATATATATATATATATATATATATATATATATAGGTATATTTGGTATATTTGGTATTAGGATAGATAGATATGGGAATGACAGTTTATTGTTACTTATAATGCATATTAAATAATTATTTAATCAATATTTCTTTACAAATTGTTTTACTAGTAGACTTTAAAACCTATTTAGTCTCAAATTTTAATTAGAGAATCTAATATATTTTATCTATAAATTTATTTACCAAAATTAAGGGAGTAGCCTAGTAAATATTTACGAGTACTATTCCAAATAAGCCTTAGTTTCTAAATATTTACCAAAATAGTTTATATATTTTATGTTGCATTTCCTTCGACTATCACCTCGATCTAATCGTGCATTCTCATCTGTGCTTCTGATCAATTATTTCTAAACCTACGTGTGACGCCCCAGTCCCAAAATACGTAGGACTAGGAACGTAGACATGCCAGCTGTATTCATACGAAGTACATGGGCCTCGTATGGATACATAAGTTGTAAAATGCAGTAGAACCATAACTAATCTCATCCACACAAAATAAATGAATAGAAGATCTCATATAATCAACTATGAAATTGTCATATAAACTGAATAAATATTGCTCAAATAATTAAGTCAATTAAATTATAACATGGTCCAATACGCACCTATTGAACGAGCGTACCATCCCCCCAACCAAACAAGGATAGGAGATGGTAAACTAATTCACGGTGGCGTATCTTTCCATGCTATGAATCCAATATGGTATCCGGACCCCAACAAGGTTGAATACCTTCTCATCGAAGTAGTAAGTCACACCTACAACCAAACAAGGACAAGATGTGACAAACTGCTCCACGACAAGTTATTTTTCCAAGCCACGGTCAGATACAAGTACTCAAACCAAAAGTACTCGTACCTAATGGATAAAGGTAGCCTACCGTTCTAAGTGATATGTAGTTAAGAACAATCCTTCCTACGCATGGGCCCTGGCTGAATAGGATCGGCATAATCCCCCATTGGGGCACTAGAGGCCCCATCAGTAAGAGCATGACGTTCCGCAGAATCGTCAGTGGCCGTCAATAATCATGGGTCATCAACCCATATCTCCAAAGGAGATTCCGGGTCATAAGGAAAAGTGC
The DNA here is from genome assembly GCA_029216955.1 of Iris pallida. Classification (NCBI taxonomy): domain Eukaryota; kingdom Viridiplantae; phylum Streptophyta; class Magnoliopsida; order Asparagales; family Iridaceae; genus Iris; species Iris pallida. The sequence goes on from JANAVB010035019.1 coordinate 6,006,492, forward strand.
ATCGAAGCCCATACGCTAAGAAATTGTCCTCACCGCCCAATGCCTACTCTGTTGTACCCACAACAGTAAACCTCTATAACCGCTAAGTCAAACTAAGCATGCAACCTCTATTAGCGGTTATTCCTATCGCACGGCTTATACGCACTGGTGGCCAGCCAGTCACGTATGTTCGTGTTCTACATGCGACATATAACTTCGTGTTTCAACGTGTAAAGGCCAATGAATACAACACACAAGGTGGTCCCTTAAATCTAGGTTTAGTGTGTAAGAAAAATAATACATAGCAGAAAATATAAATGAACAGTAAGTTCTAACAGGTTATGCCATGTATCACAGTTTATTTTGCATAAAAAAATAATAAATAATGCATGAAATATGAGCTAAAATAATTAAACAGCAAATGGCAAGGTATCTTGCCTAGTAAGGTGCCTGATGTACTGCAATGATCAAGGTGGCACGAACTGCGACTTCGGTGCAATAACTATGCAAGGTGCCCTCTAATGGTGGCACGGACAGTTCCATTGGGTCCAGAAGGGTCAAGTTAGTTAGGGTTGATAGGAGGAAGTCTAATATTGACAAAGGACAGGAAATACGAATAGCTATTGATAATCGATGGAATTCATGGAGAGAATACTTATATTATTTTGAAAAATAAATACTTGAATATATATTCTTACTAGTTAAAATAATTTTTAATAACTATTTGAAAATAGTTTATACATATCACAATTTGGAAACTATATTTTATTAGTCCAAAATATTTTTAGGCTACAAACTCTAAGTTATAAAATAAATCGAAATATATATTTTTATTACTCACAAATACTTTAGAGAAATATTTTGGAAGTCTATAAAATTATTTATGGCTAAAATCCCAAAATTTAGAATTAAATAGATAGCCCTAACCCTTATATTTTATATATAGTTCAAAAAAAATAATAATAAATAATTCTCAAAATAATAGTCATAATAATAGGTATGCTAATAAACTGATAACACTAATCATAAGCTAAGTACTGTAATATTAATTTATATAACTGTGTTAGCAATAATAATACTAATAACCATAATTAAATATGAGGTTAGCAATAATAATACAATATAATAAAAATTGAAAATGGTAATAATAATCATTAGCAATAACATTAATAATTCTAATAAATATAATATATAAAAATAATGATAATAATTCCTAAGCAATAGCTAATACCAGGAGAAAAAGATGAAAAATTTAAATAAACGAACAATAAAAACAAAACACACCAAAGAAAAGAAAAACAAACAAAATAAAATAAAACAATTAATAATAAAATAAAAAAATAAACTGCAGCAGTCAACTAACTGCTGCTCACTTCGTTAGAAAATAAAAAGAAATAGAAAGGAGAAGACGAAGAGAGAGAGAAGAGGGGAGTGGGAGCTGGAGAGATCGAGAGAGAGATGAGAGAGTGGAAGAGAGGGAGAGAGAAGGAACGGGGTGCGGAGTAGGCGATCGGAGGGGTTTCACGGCGGCTGGACATCGGGGTCGGCAAGGGAGCGCCGGGAGCGGAGGAGTACGGCTGTAGTCGGTCGAAAACTGGTGGTTTGGTTCGGAAAGTGGGGTGCTGGAGGCGACGCCAGGCGTTGGTGGCTATGCTGTAATCGCGATGCGACGGCGGGCGGAGGAAATGGGGGATCCGGCGGCGGAGAACGGGGAACGGCTCGGCTGGGGGTTGATCGGTCCGGCGGGGCTTCGCCGCTCTAGCGGCGGAGGAAGAGGACGAGGGCGGCGGCTCATCGACGAGCGCGGCGCACGGGGAGGACCTGGCCGCCGGTGGCTACGGCTAGGCGTGGGCGGAGGTTTTGGCGGCTAGGACACCGGCGGCGGAGGTTGCCGACAGGAGCGGGGCGGTGGATTCCCAGCGCGACGGAGTTCGCCCGCCACGGGGAGGTAAGCGGTGGTTTCAATTTTGGCTTAATTTTTGGTGGGTTTTGGTGAGTCTCCGGCGATGGTGGGTTTCGGTGAGTCTCCGGCGATGGCCGTGAGGGCGATGGTGGTTGGGTTTCCGGCCAGTGGCCGTGGGGGCAAAGATGAGGGTGGTGGTGAGGATCGGTTGGCGATGGTTCTGGGTCTCTGTCGGGGTGATTTTAGTCGGGAATTTTGGTGGTAGCGGTTGTCGGGGCTGTCGGCACACGGTAGTGCTCGACTGTTGGTGGTGCCGTTGGGTCGTGTTGCAGGTGGTCGGGGGTTTTTCGGCAGGTGGCCGAGGTGGTGGTGTGCTAGGTTTGTGTGGAGGGTGGCGGCGGTTTGGCTGATGGTGGCGGAGGCGGTGTTGGTCTGGTGTTGGTCGTGGGGGCCTTGGGGATGACGACGTTGGTGGTGGTGGCTGAGATGGGTGTTGGCAGAGGCCGGGATCTATGAAGGAGAACGGGTGGTCGATGGGGTTAGGATAGGGATAGGTTTAGGAATTTGGTGTCGGGGTGTGTCCGACACGAAAAAATTTATGTACATGTAAAAGATAGAATAAGATTATGGATATGGGCTCACGGACACGATGCACGACACGTATACTTGTGGAGAAATTTATGGAGTTGGATTCTATGGATGAGTACTTGCCTATTTATAGGATGTGGGAATTCCCGTTTGGATAGGATTAGGAATATTTAAACCCAAAAATAGATAATTTGCTATTTAATTTAAAATAAATCAAATTCAAAATCCAAATCAAAATCCAATTTAAATCTAATTAAATTTACATCCTTTAGTTTAAAACCAAATGAGATAATTCAAATTCCAAATATAGATATTAATTTAATATATTTAAATAAATCCAAAAATTAAATCAAGATTTAAATTGCCACAATATTTTCAAAATATGCTTTCCAAAAATGTTATTATAATAATTTCAAAAATACATTATTATTTAAAAATAAACTTAATAAAACATTTATGAAATATATACCCAAGCACAAATATTCTTTACATAATTATGCTTTTCTAGTATACAAAATATTATTTATTATTATTAACTTTTAGAAATGACGTAAAAATAACAAGCTTAGAAATTATAGCAAAACTAATTATTATATCTATTATTTGAAACTATAAAAAAAAGTAGAAATTTAGGGGTTTTACATCCTACCCAACTTAAAAGAATTTCGTCCTCAAAATTAAGAATTCATAGGAGGGGTGAGACGGCGCAACGGTAGATAGAAGGGTTCCTTAAAGAAGTTTATATGGTCGTAGTCTAGGTTGAGGATATGATTAAGAGACGATTGTAAGCACTTCTTAAATTCAAGTGATTAGAAAGTCAAGCTTGTAGATTTAGGGTCGAGGGAAGGGTCAAGTAGTTTAGGATGAAAATATAGCAACATCGAGTGAGAATGGTCATAGTCGTTTGGAAGGCTAGAAGAAGTTCTAGTATAACGCCTTCGTCCTTCTAAAATAGGTGAAGGCGAAAGTAATATAGAATTCGAAGGAGGCGTTATCGAATACGAATGCGTGATTCAAAAACGATCGAATAATTTCAAAGGAATTGTCAAGGCAGTCGTGGATGGGATTCTAGAGGACAAGTTTAGCTATGTCCCCATCCACGTAGAAGGATAGATAAAAACGAACCAAAATGCACTCGGTTGATCAGACCATCATGCACCGGTTCTGATTAGACAATATGTTAGTGGGAGCGACCCAATTAACATATTTCTTGAACAAGCTCGATAAAAGAATAAGCTTGCAAAACTAGGCTACATTAGCATCATTAGTTTAGATAGTAAAACATAGGCACGAGGGTAGATGAAATAAGAACCAAATGAATAGTCTAAGTGTCATAAAAATCTAAGTCTTGTTTATTCCTATACCATCATTCTACGGTTTTATTGTCCAATGCTTGGTTGACCAAATGGGTTAAATTCCTCTAGTCTCTATAGTCTAGATGATACTATTTATATTCTCCTTAATGGTCAAGAGTGTGCCGGGTCGTGGGGTGTTCTACCCAACTTAAAAGAATTAAGCTAAGGGTGTTTTGGGATATCCAACTAGTAGGGTCACTCTCTAACAAGCACGAAGGGAAGATAAGAATAATGATAGGAGGAATCAAGCAAGATGCAATTGATGAGTCGAATGGTAGTTCGAATATGGAATCAAGGAAAGAGGTCAAGTATGTGGATGAGATCCTAGACTTCTAATCCTATACGCAGGCTTGCTTGGTACGGTAAAGTAACCAAACAATTTATCTTGACCTGCATGGGCCACCACAAAAACATGTAACACCCCAGTCCCAAAATACGTAGAACTAGGAACGTAGACATGCCAGCTGTATTCATACGAAGTACATGGGCCTCGTATGGATACATAAGCTGTAAAATACAGTAGAACCATAACTAATCTCATCCACACAAAATAAATGAATAGAAGATCTCATATAATCAACTATAAAATTATCATATAAACTGAATAAATATTGCTCAAATAATTAAGTTAATTGAATTATAACATGGTCCAATACGCACCTATTGAACGAGCGTACCATCCCCCCAACCAAACAAGGACAGGAGATGGTAAACTAATTCACGGTGGTGTATCTTTCCATGCTATGAATCCAATATGGTATCCGGACCCCAACAAGGTTCAATACCTTCTCATCGAAGTAGTAAGTCACACCTACAACCAAACAAGGACAAGATGTGACAAACTACTCCGCGACAAGTTATTGTTCCAAGCCACGGTCAGATACAAGTACTCAAACCAAAAGTACTCGTACCTAACGGATAAAGGTAGCCTACCGTTCTAAGTGATATGTAGTTAAGAACAATCCTTCCTACGCATAGGCCCTGGCTGAATAAGATCGGCATAATCCCTCCTTGGGGCACTAGAGGCCCCATCAGTAAGAGCATGACGTTCCGCAGAATCGTCAGTAGCCGTCAGTAATCATGGGTCATCAACCCCGTATCTCCAAAGGAGAGTCCGGGTCACAATGGAAAGTGCATCGAAGCCCATACGCTAAGGAATTGTCCTCACCGCCCAATGCCTACTCTGTTGTATCCACAACAGTAAACCTCTATAACCGCTAAGTCAAACTAAGCATGCAACCTCTATTAGCGGTTATTCCTATCGTACGGCTTATACGCACCGGTGGCCAGCCAGTCACGTATGTCCGTGTTCTACATGCGACACACAACTTCGTGTTTCAACGTGTCAAGGCCAATGAATACAACACACAAGGTGGTCCCTTAAATCTAGGTTTAGTGTGTAAGAAAAATAATACATAGCAGGAAATATAAATAAACAATAAGTTCTAACAGGTTATGCCATGTATCACAGTTTATTTTGCATAAAGAAAATAATAAATAATGCATGAAATATGAGCTAAAATAATTAAACAACAAATGGCAAGGTGTCTTGCCTGGTAAGGTACCTAATGTACTGCAATGATCAAGGTGGCACGAACTGCGACTTCGGTACAATAACTATGCAAGGTGCCCTCTGATGGTGGCACGGACAATTCCATTGGGCCCAGAAGGGTCAAGTTAGTTAGGGTTGATAAGAGGAAGTCCAATATTGGCAAAGGACAGGAAATACGATTAGCCATTGATAATCAATGGAATTCATGGAGAGAATACTTATATTATTTTGAAAAATAAATACTTGAATATATATATTCTTACTAGTTAAAACAATTTTTAATAACTATTTGAAAATAGTTTATACATATCACAATTTGGAAACTATATTTTATTAGTCCAAAATTTTTTTAGGCTACAAAATCTAAGTTATAAAATAAATAGAAATATATATTTTTATTACTCACAAATACTTTAGAGAAATATTTTGGAAGTCTATAAAATTATTTATGGCTAAAATCCCAAAATTTAGAATTAAATAGATAGCCCTAACCCTTATATTTTATATATAGTTCAAAAAATAATAATAATATATAATTCTCAAAATAATAATCATAATAATAGGTATGCTAATAAACTGATAACACTAATCATAAGCTAAGTACTGTAATACTAATTTACATAACTGTGTTAGCAATAATAATACTAATAACCATAATTAAATATGAGGTTAGCAATAATAATACAATATAACAAAAATCAAAAATGGTAATAATAATCATTAGTAATAACATTAATAACTCTAATAAATATAATATATAAAAATAATGATAATAATTCCTAAGCAATAGCTAATACCAGGAGAAAAAGATGAAAAATTTAAACAAACAAACAATAAAAACAAAACACACCAAAGAAAAGAAAAACAAACAAAAAATAAAACAATTAATAATAAAATAAAATAAAATAAAACAATAAACTGCAGCAGTCAACTGATTGCTGCTCTCTTCGTTAGAAAATAAAAAGAAATAGAAAGAAGAAGACAAAGAGAGAAAGAGAAGAGGGGAGTGGGAGCTGGAGAGATCGAGAGAGAGATGAGAGAGTGGAGGAGAGGGAGATAGAAGGAACGGGGTGCGGAGTAGGCGGTCGGAGGGGTTTCACGGCGGCTGGACATCGGGGTCGGCAAGGAAACGCCGGGAGCGGAGGAGTACGGCTGCAGTCGGTCGAAAACTGGTGGTTTGGGTCGGAGAGTGGGGTGCTGAAGGCGAAGCCAGGCGTTGATGGCTGTGCTGTAACCGCGACGCGACGGCGGGCGAAGGAAATGGGGGATCTGACGACGGAGAATGGGGAACGGCTCGGCTGGGGGTTGATCGGTCCGACGGGGCTTCGTCGCTCTAGCGGCGGAGGAAGAGGACGCGAACGGCGGCTCATCGACGAGCGCGGCACACGGGGAGGACCTGGCCGCCGGTGGCTACGGTTAGGCGCGGGCGGAGGTTTTGGCGGCTAGGGCACCGGTGGCAGAGGTTGCCGACCGGAGCGGGACGGTGGATTCCCAGCGCGGCGGAGTTCGCCGGCCACGGGGAGGTAAGCGGTGGTTTCTATTTTGGTTTAATTTTTGGTGGGTTTCGGTGAGTCTCCGGTGATGGTGGGTTTCGGTGAGTCTTCGGCGATGGGCGTGAGGGCGATGGTGGTTAGGCTTCCGCCCAGTGGCCGTGGGGGCAGAGATGAGGGTGGTGGTGAGGATCAGTTGGCGATGGTTCTGGGTCTCTGTCGGGGTGATTGTAGTCGAGAATTTTGGTGGTAGCGGTTGTCGGGGCTGTCGGCACGCGGTGGTGCTCGACTGTTGGTGGTGGCGTTGGGTCGTGTTGTAGGTGGTCGGGGGTTTTTCGGCAGGTGGCCGAGGTGGTGGTGTGCTAGGTTTATGTGGAGGGTGGCGGCGGTTAAGCCGATGGTGGCGGAGGCGGTGTTGGTCTGGTGTTGGTCGTGGGGGTCTTGGGGATGATGACGTTGGTGGTGGTGGCTGAGATGGGTGTTGGCAGAGGCCGGGATCTATGAAGGAGAACGGGTGGTCGATGGGGTTAGGATAGGGATAGGTTTAGGGATTTTGTGTCGGGGTGTGTCCGACACAGAAAAATTTATGTACATGTAAAAGATGGAATAAGATTATGGATATGGGCTCACGGACACGATGCACGGCACGTATACTTATGGAGAAATTTGTGGAGTTGGATTCTATGGATGAGTACCTGCCTATTTATAAGATGTGGGAATTCCCGTTTGGATAGGATTAGGAATATTTAAACCCAAAAATAGATAATTTGCTATTTAATTTGAAATCAATCAAATTCAAAATTCAAATCAAAATCCAATTTAAATCTAATTAAATTTACATCCTTTAGTTTAAAACCAAATGAGATAATTCAAATTCCAAATATAGATATTAATTTAATATATTTAAATAAATCCAAAAATTAAATCAAGATTTAAATTGCCATAATATTTTCAAAATATGTTTTCCAAAAATGTTATTATAATAATTTCGAAAATACATTATTATTTAAAAATAAACTTAATAAAATATTTATGAAATATATATCCAAGCACAAATATTCTTTACATAATTATGCTTTTCTAGTATACAAAATATTATTTATTATTAATAACTTTTAGAAATAACGTAAAAATAACAAGCTTAGAAATTATAGCAAAACTAATTATTATATCTATTATTTGAAACTATAAAAAAGTAGAAATTTAGGGGTTTAACACTACGGGATTGTGGACTATCTATTGTGGACTACTATTGGATTATTTGGATGACGGAATCATAGACGACTATGATTTAGGATGACGCAATCTCGGGGTTTATTCTGGAACTTTAGACTCTGATACTTTTCGTGTCGGCACGTTCATGTCGTACACGTGGACTTCAGATACCCGAGGCAAATACTTATACTAGTCGTTTTCATTTCCTAATAGTTTCTCTATTCATGATTTAGATGTACGTTTCCTGATTATTGACACGACTATCTCACGAGATTAGTGTTCTGGATTATATTACATGAGGTCTTGTTTCATGTTCCTGAGTTTATCCTGTACATGTTTCCTCTTGAGATGAATCAATGATTACCAGTTGGAAGCGAATACCTTAGTATATTTGTGATCAAAGCCTATACTCCATGTTCCCTGTTCCCTATTGATAGCTAATCATACACGACATGTATTATTAACCGGACCAAGTAGATCCCTCAGCCCAATCATATATAGAACGTGGTATTGAATATTTAGTATAGTTATGACATGCATTCCATACTGATCTTGTCACATACTTTAATTTCCTGCTATAATTATCTTTTCTGTTCATATAATTGTCAGTTCATGTTTATAATATTTACTTCCATGTCTCATATTTTACTTCATCTTATATTGTTCCTATCATGTTATGAATAGTGGATCATGTGTTGTACTTGCTTCAATCCTGACTGGATAACCATATTTTTAGGCGATGACTTAGTGGACTGGTATCCCACTTATTATGGCACACCTGAAGCTGATCACGGCATAGCTGAGGATCATGAGATGATATAGCAGATTTACCACTGGAGGTTGTTTAGTTTTAGATTAGCATTTACTTTCTTTTGATTAGATTATGTTGTCTGAACATTTTGAGTTGTAATCTATTTGAGGATTCTTGTATTTGGCTTTCTGGTTTGGACTCTATGGACATGTCTTTCTATTTCATATCTACCTGTTTGCATTTGTGATTGAGTTAGAATCTGGATATCATGATTTACATTTGTTGTTTGGATTGGATATACTTGAGGATTAGACAGCTTACTACCTTTGACCATGCGGCGTAGGCTGGATGTGTTCCACGTATTCGTGCCCCAACATCCGGGTGCGGGTCGTGACACATTTTTATGGTGGCCCATATAGGTCTCGTCTTTGCAATTAGAGCGATGTCGTGGTAGTGCAAAACTTAGTTGTACTAATACGAGCCTGCGATAGGATATAGGAAATTGGATATTATAATGAAGAGTACTCAATCACATGGGGAAAACCCATGGATACAAGTCTCGAAATAAAATGTAAAAGGAATCACTACAAGTCTACAGTCAAAAAATAAAATAAAAGTAATACTGAACGAAGAACTACTCCAGTGTAACCTCGTCTTCCTCAGCTGTTGCAAAAGACAAATATACTCCCGGCCCGTACTCCTCAGGAAAGATTTCATCACCCATATCTGGGAAATAACCAGGTCCTCAAGGGACATAGCAAGGCACATAATATACAAGCTAAAATGCAGTAGATGAAATATCTCGGGATGACTAAACCAAACTGACATGACATTTTGAGGACAACGTTCGCAAGCGCAGACATCTCCAAAGTAAATGCAACAGGGAAGGAATATATATATATATAGCCGTAGCGCCGTATCGGAGTCTTAATGGTAACTAAAGAGAAACATGGATCACAAGAAACAGGTATTCTCTCTGAATAAATATAGATACATAATATAAAGTTTAGTACACAGCATGGCCCGCACAAGTAATAATTGTCCTCAACGCTCAAGAATCAATAAGTTGCATCCATAACTTATGTTCTTACCTCTATCTAGTCGATAAATCCAATGACACATCTACAAGAAATAAAATAAAAATACCAACCCTGTACTACAGTCATCAAGAAATTTGGTATCTCAAAAAATCAAGATCAGGTATCAAGAATCATACATATGTCAATCACGTGTAGTGTCTTCCAAATCAATGGAAATAAAATCCAGAGAATCACATGAAGGCTATAGATATCACTACCATACAAGTCAATAGTTGAATGCACCCGAATATAATCCAGAAGCTCGTATTGATATATCCACTAAGGTCAACGACAGTAACATAAACAAAAGAAATAAAATATAATATAAACATGAACTGATAATAGCAATGTTCACTGGTCTTATTTTGTAGTATGAAGATGAAAAGTAGTTCTCGTGTCCACGCCTCTAGAATCGAATGCTCCTAAATAATTAATTAACTAAATTAAGTATTTAATCATGAAACTTATAATATGACTTAATTAACTAATTATTATTACTAACCATAATAACTATATCCAAATATCTCATGGAATCATTAAGATTCAAACACAAGAACACAAATGTTCCATGAGATATCGTGACCTAGTTTTACAGTTTTCGACTTCTGAAATTGTCGGTTAAGCCCCTACTTCGAGGATACACAAAAAAATCATCTAAAATCATAAAATAAAAATTTAAAATTATTTTATATAGAAATAGGCTATGAATTTCATATCTGAAATTCTAAAGAAAATTTATGGCTAGTTGGCTTCTATATTGGCTAGTCTACCCAAAACTTGTCCGAAACATTGTCAACTTACAATATAAGTAAAAATACATGAGATATTATTTTAAAAAATATTTAATACTAGTTATTTCATATAAAATTAATTTGGATTCAATGGTTCAATTAACCACCAAGTTTTGGCTATTTTATGTCAGCCAATTACCCGTAAAGCTAGTATTTTGACCCCTATTTTTTCGACCAGATCCAAGATGATAAAATAAAAAATAATTGATTAGAAATAATATAGTAATAAACCTACATTAGATTTAGTTTTGAAAATTTCTAACAATATCATAGGATTCCTTCACAATGGTGCTAAAAATCAATGCTACCGTAACCCGATTTTTCAACAATCCTATATGCAACCCTTAGAGATAAAAAAAAATGGAGTAAAAGAGATCAAAATATAATTTCTAGGACATTAAACTCAAATTTTTTTTACAAAATTATTAGCATGAGAATCCTTTGCTAGAATGGTTGTGGGTGCTTCTCCTTGCCAAAGGTCCCAACTTTCTTGTCTTACTTGTTTTCTAACCCCTTCTTGATGAGTTTGAAGGTGTTAGCAATGGCTCTTGAAGGTTAGATGGTGAAGATGGTGCTTCTAGGATTTGTTTTGAGGGGATGGATGGATGGATGATGAAAGAATGGGTTTTTATGAAGAAAGAAGAGGTTGATGATGAAGGAGATGAAGATGATGGTATGTGGAGGCAATTGGGTGCTTGAAAATTAGGCAAGAGAGGGGTGAGGTAGTCGACCACAAGGAGGAAGGAGGTGGAAGAAATAAATTAGGGTTAGGGTTTGATAGGAAGTAGTTTATATATATGGGCCTTTGTGTATATGCATGCAAATAAGTTTAGAAAACCTATAATAGGGGGTGTTCGGCCAAGGGGGTGAGGTATGGTAGCCGAGAACTACATGACATGGGCCCCACTTGGTTGGGTTGGTTAATTGATTAGTTGGGTTGGCTAAGGATGTAACTAAACATAACCATATATAGAACCTTCTAATATTTTATGAAAATATAATTCAAAAATCTGAATATAAATAAATTATATTTATTTATAATATATTTGATGCCCAATATGCCTACATAGGTTTGGGTTTGGTTTGGAATAAGTTCGGGAAGGTTTGGTACAATCGGGTCTCCTAAAAAGTCAAAAAGGCTTATATAACTAATTAATTAATCAAAATATGACTTGGGCCACAATTTGAATTTTTAACATGCAAGAGACTAAAATATGACTGTCATCCCTACCATGGCTAGTATGCTAGTCATGGCACCCGACTACACTAGGCATGCCATAATTTTTAGTCAACATGCATACTAAAATTCAACCAGCCCCTTTTAAATAATAAAAATAGAAAAAAACCAATTAAAATATATTTATATAAATTAAAAATTCATTTAATTTTTGAGGGATTTTACATCATTCCCTCCTTAAAAACAATTTGTCCACTAAATTAAAAACAATGCCATATAGGAGATTGGAAAACAAACTATGGAAACGTAACAAATTACATACTTGATCCTCAAACAAATGAGGAATACGCTCTCTCATGGTATCCTCATGCTCCCACGTAGACTCGACCTGTGAATGATGCTTCCAAGAAACTCGGACAAGTCTAATGGCCTGACCTTGTAATATCTTCTCGCTACGGTCAAGAATCCCAACTGGCTGCCTTGTAAAATAAAGTTGGCCCAAACTCTAATCTAAGAATGATCACGCACATGACTAGAGTCTGCCACTAATTGAGACACATGGCTCTACACTAAAATAGATGATTTACGACAGTTAGAGTTGTACAACAATGACGTACTAAAACCGTTATTGCATTTTTGACAGATTCAAAATGTTGTTTAACATTAAATATATTTCACCAAAATACTAGATTAGGATTTGATGGATACAAACTGTTGTTCAACATTAAAATTATGTTAAAATTTTGGCTCCATTGTAAAATTAAATTTTAGCTATAATTTTTACCAAAATCCGCAAACAGCCGCGCACGCCCCCTCCCCCCAAAACCCTAGGCTGAAACCTATTCCCAAAAATTCTCCTCTCAAAACATCTCCTTTCAGTTTCTTCTCTCATAACACCACACGTTTCTTCTTCTCTCGTAACACCTCACGCTGAAAGCTTTTCCCTAAAGTCGTCGCTGGAACCGCCAAGGTAACCTCTCTTTTCTTTTTTCTTTCAAAACTCCTTCGAACCCTTCCGCCATTGGAAATGCTGTCGTTCGGATCTCTTTCGAATCCTTCTACCACTGGAATCGTCGCTCTCGTATGATGTTGATCCGGTGAGGGCCCTCTCGTGGCTGTTTGAATACATACAGGAGGCGCTGGCACCAGAGAGGGTGTAGAGGAGTGCACTGGATGCGATGGAGGCGTTCGGGGAGAGGACTAAGGATATCGGAGAGAGGATCAGTAGCCAGGTGTCACGAACTTAGTATTTTTGCTATCACTTCGTCCCGTGCGGTGCACTTGTCTTCTTCCGTCAAGACTCGTGCAAGCCTTCCCAACACGACTTAGCTAGACCGCTAAGGAAATTAAGAATAGTGGAGCAAAGATGGACTCGTAAGAATCTCTTTATTAACTTGAAGAATGCTTACAATGTAGATGGTGAGGAACAAATGAAAGTCTTTCCCTTTTATAAGTGCTCAGAGAGCTTTACATGGAAAGTCCTGGAAGGAATATTCCAAGGATTATTCTTTTCTACGATAACTGGAATGAGATATTCCACGTTTATTCCCTAGCAACAGAAAAGGAAACTTCACGAGCCATCCAGAAGCTTATTGGGCCTCCTAGAACGATCTTGGGCCTTCTGGAGAGATTGACTATCTTCTAGAGCCTTCCGCCATCTTCTAGAATGTTCGATCTGGAAGCTTCCTGCATAACCTTGGTCCATAAAAAGGTTATGCAACTGGGCCTCGGACGGGGTGCAACATTTTGGGATGTTACATTCTTCCCCACCTAAGGCGTTGACGCCCTCGTCAACCCTGCTCGCTGAGAAACGCCTGGATCTCGGCTTCGAACTGATGCAGCGTATCAGCACGTTCCCAGCTAGACTCGCCGTAAGGCATGCCCTTCCATTGGATGAGGTATTCCACATACGGTGACACGCCTTGCCGACGAATAGTCCTCTTGTCCAGCATGGCTTCCACCTCCTTGTCGAAGGATGTCATCATGGTCGCCGTCGGTCGCTTCGAAACTCCTCGCTGGGAATCCTCCTGCAGGTCTTCCTAGCATGGCTTCAAGCAACTTGCATGGCTGACTGGATGAATCTTCAGCTTGGCAGAAAGTTCAAGCTTGTAGGCCACCTTGCCTACCTTCTAGAGCACGGGGAAGGGGCCTTCATACTTCCGTATTAGTCCTTTGTGCACCTTACGGAATACCTTGAACTGTTGCGATTGTAGTTTCACCAGCACCATGCCCCCCTCCTTGTACTCGACTAGCCTTCGCTTTGCGTCGGCCCACTTCTTCATCTTCCTCGCGGCCTTCTACAGAAATGCCTGGGCAATGTCCGCCTTTGCCTTGAAATCTGAAGTGAACTGGTTGGCCGTGGGGCTTCTACTCAAGGATCCCGTACTCAGTATGTGCGGGGCAAGCGGTTGGCGACCCATCACCAACTCGAATGGGCTGCTGTACGATGACTCGCTCCGTTGAAGATCGACATCAAGGTGATGCACCCAATCCCTCTGGTTAGCACTCACAAAGTGCCACAAGTACTCATCGAGTAGCGAATTGACCTGCTCGATCTGTCCGTCCGTCTGCGGGTGGAAGCTGGTCGAGAAGTGTAAGTCCGTCCCGAGGATTTTGAACACTTCCGTCTAGAACTTCCCCGTGAAGCGGGGGTCTCGATCGCTGACAATATTGAACGGGATGCCCCAAAACTTCACTACATAGCTGATGAACAGTCGCGCGTCCTCCTCTGCTGTGCAGTCCGTTGAAGCAGCAATGAAGGTCGCGTACTTTGAAAACCGGTCCACCACCACGAGAATGGACCCAAGCGCCCCCACTTTCGGCAGGACAGAGATGAAGTCCATCGATATGCTCTTCCATGGCCGACTCGGCATGGGAAGAGGCTCCAGCAGGCCCCTGAGCTTCTGATGGTCCATCTTGTCTTGTTGGCGCACAAGATAGGTGCGAACATAGTCATCCACATCCTCGCGCATACGAATCCAGTAGTATGTGGCCTCTAACAGCGCCAAGGTCCGTTTCTGCCCCAGGTGTCCAGCCTATTCGTGTCATGGCACTCCTTGAGCAGCTGTCTCCGCAAGCCACTCCACCTAGGCACGACCACCATGTCGCCCTTGGTGTAGAGAAGTCCTTCTTTTAGCTAGAACCTTCTTGTTTTGCCCTTCTTGGCAAGCTTCACTATATCCTGTGTTAGTGGGTCCTCCATGATATCCACTCGAACACGGTCCAGAATGTCCTCCTTGAGCAAGAACACAGATGCGAGCTCGGCCTTCCTGCTAAGCGCACCAGCTACCTGATTTTCCTTGCTGGGTTTGTACTGCAACTCCATGTCGAACTCGGCTAGGAAATCTTGCCATCTCGCCTGCTTCGGAGACAGCTTCTTCTGGGACTGGAAGTAGCTCGTGGAAACATTGTCCGTCATGACCATGAACTTGGTGCCGAGAAGGTAGTGCTGCCATGCCCTTAAGCTGTGCACGACCTCAGTCATCTTCTTCTCTTGTACCGTGTAGAGCCGCTCGGTATCATTCAACTTGCGGCTCTCGAATGCGATGGGATGCCCTTCCTGTACCAACACCCCACCAATGGCGAAGTCGGATGCATCCATATGCACTTCGAAAACCTTGGAGTAGTCCGGTAGAGATAAGACCGGCTCCTCCGCCACAACCTGCTTCAGAGCCTTGAATGCCTCCTCGCATCGGGGCGTCCAGCTCCACGCCCGATCCTTCCGTAGCAGAATGGTCAAAGGCGCTACAATGGTGGAATATCCTCGGATGAACTGCCGGTAGTAGTTCGCCAGGCCAAGGAATGATCGCAGCTCCGTCGGACTGGTGGGAGCCTCCCACTCCCGTATGGACTGGACCTTTGCGTCGTCCATCCATATCTTGCCATGCCCAATCCAGTGCCCCAAGAACGACACATCTTCTTGTGCGAATGAGCACTTCTCCCATTTGACGAAGAGTTCGTTCTCCTTCAGCACTTGAAAGACGGTCTTCAAATGCTCGATGTGCTCCTCCATCGTGTTTGAGTACACGACGATGTCGTCGAGGTAGACTACGACGAACCAATCCAGATAGGGGTGGAAGAGTTTGTTCATCAAAGTACAAAAAGTCGTAGGAGCATTTGTTAGACCAAAAGGCATAACTAAAATCACATATGCGCCATACCTCGTGACGCACGCCGTCTTAGCCTCGTCGCCCTCCGCAATCCAGACTTGATAATACCCAGAGCGCAGATCAAGTTTGGAGAAGTATCTCGTGCCTCCTAGTTGGGCGAACAGGTCTGCCACCAACGGGATGGAATATTTGTTCTTGACGGTTACCTTATTTAGTGCACGATAGTCGATGCACAAATGAAGGCTTCCGTCCTTCTTCTTCCGGAATAGCATCGGTGCACCATACGGGGCCTTCGACGGTCTGATGAATCCTGCGTCCATCGGCTCCTTGAGTTGCTTCTTCAACTCGTCTAGCTCGGGTGGGGCCATGCGATATAGAGCCATGACAGACGGGTTCATGCCCGGCTCCAACTCGATGGCATGGTCTATCTTCCTCCGTGGAGGCCTCTTTAGCAACTCCTTCGGCATGACGTCCCCGAACTCCATAAGGACGTCATCGATCTCAGGCGGAAGATCCTCCTGCACAAGCCCTCCTCCGTTTTGAGTACCGCAGGATAGGTCGTCTCTCCGTGTCGCATCCCCTTCTTGAGTTGTAATACGGAGAGAGCCTTCCCCTTCGCAAGCTCGCCTCGTGCAGCTGTCACCATGCATGGAGAGCTCTCCTCCATGATCCTGACGACTCCCAGATGCGGCATTGGGATCGCCTTTGCCAAAGTAAGGAAGTCCATCCCGAGGATCATGTTGAAGTCGTCCAGTGGTGCTGCTATGAGACTGGTGACACCCATCCAGTCTTCCACTTGGATCTTCACTCCTTTGGCTACCCCCTGCACAGGGCGCGCATCAGAGTTGACTGCCTTTATCGTGCTTGAGTCTTTTTCCAGCACTAGACTCAAGCGTCGGACCTCCGCTGTAAAACCCCTAAATTTCTACTATTTATTTTTATTAAATTTGGTACCGATTTAATATTTTGTATTGTACGTCGCATAGTCGTATTGTACATCGTGCACGAAATTATTTTTCTTGCTCGTCGAGTGCGAATATGTGCGAGCATACATATTTTTGAAAAATATTATTTTTATTATTTTTAATGTAGACAAAATTATTTCTAGCTATTATTTTTAAGTTTATGACTTTTATGAAAAGCCTTTCATTTATATAATAAATAAATTTTTTTCTATAAAATGGTAAATTGAAAAAGTATATCTATGTAAATATTAATTGTACAAACATATATTTTTGTAATTATTTATTTGTTTATTTAAATAATGTAATTTTTGAAATTAATTATTATAGTATTTTTGGAAAACATAATTTGAATTTATTATGGCAATTTAAATCATGATTTGAACTTATGTATTTATTTAAATAGTTAAATAATTGAAATTTGAATTATTGATTTGATTTTAAACTAAAGGAATTAAATTAGATTTAATTGGATTGGATTTGAATTGATTTGATTGATTTTAAATTAAATAGATGATATATCTACTTGGGTTTTAAATCTATTCCTAAGCCTATCCAAATTGGGAATTCCCACATCCTATAAATAGGCAGGTACTCCTCCAATATTTTTATTATCCACAAAATTCCACAACCCAATGGTGCGTGCCTCGTGTCCGTGTTCTCCATCCAGTTCTTATTCCAATTTTTACAAATACATTTATCTCTTTCGTGTCGACAAACCCGACACAATACAAATCCCATATTTCCTAATATCCAATCCCGAATCCTAAACCTAGTTTAACCTCCACCGTGTCGCGTCTCTTCCCTGTCCCTCAATACGACCACCCAGCCTAACTCTCGACCACCACGGTCGACACCGCAACCAAAAATCCTCCAACTGCCAACAAACTACCGTATCCTCAGCCACCAGCCATCATCCACCACGACCATCGTCTTCACACTCCCCACCGAACCAGAACCACCACCCTCATTGCCACGGCCATCCTGCCACTCCGCGGTGGCAGCCATCACCCAACAACCCCTACCAGCCATCTACCACCCTGTTTGCCATAAAACTACACTGCAGCCCGGCCAAACCTCGGCCACCACTCCAGCCTAAATCTGCAGCACCCATAACCCATCCGCCGATACCATCGTCGGCGATCCATCACCAGAAACCCCACACCAAAGAGAAAAGGGAAGGAAAACTCCTTACCTAAACCCACCGCTGCCGTCGAGAGAACACCCGCGTCTGCCGCCTTGCCCGACCGGTGAACCCCAGCAACGAACCCCATCCTCCGCGCGCCAAGTCGGAGCTCCCTTCCCTTCCGTCCGCTGTCCCTTACGCGCGCTTTCTCCGCCGCGCCGACCTTGCTGCCGCCGACCCATGGCCGCCTGACCGCCTTCCCTGGAGCGCCGCACCGTCGCGCGATCGCCGGCGAGTCGCGTGGTCGAACCCTTCTCCGTCGTACTGGCGCCAAACGACCCGCCTCCGGCCGAGAACCCTCTTCTTCCCCCGCTTCTCACTTCCTCCGCCGCGCCCCGCCTTGGCGTCGTCGCCGATCGGACCGCCTCCACCGACCAGCCGC
Organism: Iris pallida; assembly: GCA_029216955.1. Taxonomy (NCBI): domain Eukaryota; kingdom Viridiplantae; phylum Streptophyta; class Magnoliopsida; order Asparagales; family Iridaceae; genus Iris; species Iris pallida. Next base: position 6,025,011 of record JANAVB010035019.1, read on the forward strand.
TCCACGAGCCCGACCGGCCGCCCCCCTTTCACCCTTTCCTCCTCAGTTTCTCTCTCCCGACACTGTCACCCCTCTCTCCGGTTCCTTTCTCTATCTTTTCAATTTTTTTGTTTTCTCTCAGTCTTCTTTAAGAAGACAGTTATTAGTTTTTTTTGTTTTTTTTTGTTTTTTATTATTACTAATTACTTAATTATTTATTTATTTTTGTTCTGGTTCTTGGTGGTAAGTTAGTGTATTTGATATGTTATTATTATTATTATTATTATTATTATTATTATTATTATTACTTGGAAGAAGTAATTACTGTAGTTATTATTATTATTATTATTATTATTATTATTATTATTATTAATGTTGATGTTGTTTTCCTAATTGGATTATTTTTACCAAGATCTTTGTTATACATAATTTAAAATATTATCCTTGTTATTGTACTATTAGTACCAATTATTATTTTAATTGCTTTACTAGCCAAAATAGATAAATTTTATAAAAACTGTTTTTATTATTGGTAACAACAATATTATTGGCTAAGATATATTGTTGTAAAATTTTCTATTTATTTAAGGTAGACTATTTGACAAATTATAGTTTTACAAATATGGATTTTAGCATTAAATAATTTTCTATAATTATTTTGTTTCTCTTAGAATATTTTTGGAAAATATAGTTTTCTACCTAAATTATATTTCTACAAACTTAAGAGTTTTATGTGAGCACAGTTTCTTTTATATTTTAGTATTTATCTAAACACTATTTTTAACTTGCAAAAATATAAGTTCTCATTTATTATAAATAATTTCCTAAAATCATATATTATTTATCCAAATTTCTATCAATCGACCTCATGTCCGTAATCAATCCCAAACCTCATATTCCTCACCAATTCTAAACTACCCTATTGACCCTAAACTAAATTGACCGTACTGGACCCGATGCACCGGTCTGTACCCCCAACAGAAGTCCCCTTGTGTAGTTGTTACACCAAAGTTGCAGATCGTGCCACCTTGATCATCGTAGCACACCAGGCGTCCTACCAGGCAAGACACCTTGCCATTTGCTGTTTAATTATTTTAGCTCATATTTTATGCATGTTCATTATTTTCTTTATGCAAAATAAACTGTGATACATGGCATAACTGTTAGAACTTACTGTTCATTTATTTTCCTGCTATGTATTCTTTTTCTCACATTAAACCTAGATTTAAGGGACCACCTTGTGTGTTGCATTCATTGGCCTTGACACGTTGTAACACGAGGTTATGTGTCGCATGTAGAACACGGAAGTGCGTGATTGGTTGGCCACCAGTACGTACAAGCCGTACGATAGGAATAACCGCTAATAGAGGTTGCATGCTTAGTTTGACTTAGCGGTTATAGAGGTTACTGTTGTGGATACAACAGAGTAGGCATTGGGCGGGGAGGACAATTCCTTAGCGTATGGGCTTCGATGCCCTTTTCCTTTGTATCCCGTGAGCTCCGCCGGAGACGCGGGTCAGATTACCCATGATTACTGACGGCCACTGACGATTCTGCGGAACGTCATGCTCTTACTGATGGGGCCTCTGGTGCCCAAAGGGGACTACGCTGATCCTATTTAGCCAGGGCCCATGCGTAGGAAGGATTGTTCTTAACTACATTTCACTTAGAACGGTAGGCTATCCTATCCGTTAGGTACGAGTACTTTTGGTTTGGGTACTTGTATCTGACCGTAGCTTGGAATAATAACTTGTCGCGAATTAGTTCGTCACATCTTGTCCTTGTTTGGTTGTAGGTGTGACTTACTACTTCGATGAGAAGGTATTGAACCTTGTTGGGGTCCGGATACCATATTGGATTCATAGCATGGGAAGATACGTTACCGTGAATTAGTTTACCATCTCCTGTCGTTGTTTGGTTGGGGGGATGGTACGCTCGTTCAGTAGGTGCGTATTGGAACATGTTATAATTCGATTTACTTATTTATTTGAGCAATATTTATTCAGTTTATATGGCATGATATTATGTGTCTTGTTACGTCCCTCTGAGGACCTGGTTGTCTTACCAGGTGTGTGCTATTGTCTTTCGCAGGTGCTCTAGCTCTAGCCGTGATCTTTGCTATTTCTTCGAGGATGATTGCATTTGGATCGTCTTCGCTTCGCTCGCCACTCATTTCATTTTCTCTGTACTTTCCTTATTTTGTTGGTAGTGGATTTGTCTCCGCCCAACATATTGTATCAAGACAATTCATTATCTTTATATGATGTCTTTTATTCATTTATTTTGCGTGGATGAGATTAGTTATGGTTCTACTGCATTTTACAGCTTATGTATTTATATGAGGCTTCCATATATTGGAGTATACTTCGTATGAATACAGCTGGCATGGATACGTTCCTAGTCCTACGTATTTTGGGACTGGAGCGTTACATCCGCATCCGAGATAAAGTTATGGGTTGCCCCTATGTCGACCATCGCCCTGGTGTTGTGGCCGTTGATCTTCACGTCCACGTATATTGGTTCTCGATTCGGGGTCTTGGACACTACCGCCTTGCTCTTCAAAGCATTCAATAGGCACAGGGCACCTATATGAGCCCCTTTCTTAGGCTCCTCGTCCTCGGTCTCCTCGCCTTAGACCGCGTTCACCCTTTTGTCTTTGTTCGGGCTATATCGTGCGAAGTGATTTCCTCCGCACAGGAAGCATTCAATCTTCCACTCCGTCAAAGGCTTTGCGTACGGCTTGTCCTTCGACGGGCCTCTCTTTCTATTGTTCTTCTTCGCTCCCCCACCATTGAACTTGGTGGTGGTCTTTTCCTTGGGCTTTGGGGTATTACTCCGTCGATACTCCATCAGCTTCTTGCCTGCCGTGACAGCCGCATTCATATCTGACACATCTTGCCTCTGCAATTCTTGTGCCGTCCATGGTTATAGACCCTCCAGGAAGTGGAACAGGCGATCCTCTTTGCCCATAGTAGAAATGGAAAGCGTCAGGCGGGTGAACTCCGCCACATACTCCATGAAGGACCCGGTATGTTTAAGTTGTCGCAAACTCCGTCTCGCGATATACTCCACATTCTTCGTATAGAATTGAGACTTGATCTCCTTCTTGAGATCCTTCCAAGTCTCGATCGAGCAGAGCCTCTTTTCTATATCGATGTACCTGCTTCGCCACCACAGCATAGCATCATCAGAGAAATATAGGGACACTATGTTTACCTTGTCGGTCTCATCCTCGATGCGGACTGCCTTTAGGTAGCGCTCGACATTCCAGATGAAGTTATCAACCTCCTTCGCGTCCCGTATGCCAGTGATGAATTTGGGTTCTAAATACTTCACCCTTGTGGAATCCCTCATCGTAGTCGGACCACCAGCAATGGCCCTCTCGAGGACCTCCGCCTTGGTTTGCAGCTCTTTGCGTAGTTCGACAATCTCCGCCTTAGTGGACTTTCGTTCCTCCTCGAACTCGGCCTGCATCTCGCGGAGATGCTCTTGGAACTCCGACAAAGCCGTGGCGACGTCCGCCTCCCAACCCTGGGCAAATTCCTCACGAGCCGCTTGGTTTTGCTCCACTTGAAATTCGACGCCCGTCATGCCTTTCTCCAGCATCTTAATCCGTTCAGCCAACTCGCCAAGAGCCTGTTCCATCGACGGTCCTTTGCTCTTACCCTTCCTCGAGGTCTTCGCCTTCTCCTTAGACGATGTGGGTTGCTCGTTGATGATGGATTCGATCGAAGACATGACGGCGATCAAACCTTTGCTCTGATATCACTTGTCACGGACTTAGTGTTTTGCTACCACTTTGTCCCGTACGGCGCACTTGTCTTCTTCCGTCAAGACTCGTGCAAGCCTTTCCAACACGACTTAGCTAAACCGCTAAGAAAATTAAGAATAGTGGAGCAAAGATGGACTCGTAAGAATCTCTTTATTAACTTGGAGAATGCTTACAATGAAGGTGGTGAGGAACAAATAAAAGCCTTCCCCTTTTATAAGTGCTCATAGAGCTTTACATGGAAAGTCCTGGAAGGAATATTCCAAGGATTATTCTTTTCTACCATAACTGGAATGGCATATTCCAGGTTTATTCCCTAGCAATATAAAAGGAAACTTCACGGGCCATCCAAAAGCTTCTTGGGCCTCCTAGAACGATCTTGGGCCTTCCGGAGAGATTTATTATCTTCTGGAGCCTTCCGCCATCTTCTAGAATGTTCTGGAAGCTTCCCGCATAACCTTGGTCCGTGAAAAGGTTATGCAACCGGGCCTCGGGCGGGGTGCAACATTTTGGGACGTTACACAGGGCTTAAAATAGTTGTGCTTCTAATCAATTGTTCTGATTTAATTTTGTTATGCCTATGTATGTTTGCATGTGCCCGCTAAGTTTCTCCTCTCTTTTTTGGTTAATAATGGAACAGTGCTAAAAAAATATTTGTTTTTATGTACGACCCTTTCGAAAATTTGTTAGAAATTTGTCGGTCGGTCGACCGCATGATGGAGGTGACGAGATCAGCGACATCAAAGTCGCGGGCACGAGCCTATGTATGTCGATCTTCCTCTTGATCAGAGCGGTCAGGGGAATTCTTTGTCGAGGGAGCGACGAAAAGGGGATTTGTGATTGTTTATTTTCTAGGATATGATCTTGTTTATTTTCTAGCGTTCATACTTGAAATTATTCACCATTTTTAGGATTCTCTATTGTTTCGTTTCTAGGATTTAAATTTTTTGTATTTTCTCAATCCATGAAATTATTCACCATTTTCTGGATTTCTCTTTATCTCTAGGTCAACTGTGGAAGGAGGGACTTCTGAAGCTTGGGTTTATCGATTCTCTGCCAAAGAAACTTCCAATCTATCAAGCAAGTATTTCAAGGTAGAAGTCTAATTTTGAGAGACTGGCTTTTCTAGATTTATTTAAGGGTTTATTATACTCGGTTGGCCCAAACTTATATGTATTCAATATGTCCGACTATAATTACAGTTAAGCGAAACATTATTAGCAGGGAAAATTTATCGAATGCCCAAAACACGAAAAAGTTTTATGAAAACCCACCACGCAATAACATTTAATCGCGTGCCCAGAATTAACAAAAAATATATAAAGAGGGTTCCGAATGACCTTTTTGCCCTTCCTTCTAATTTTTTGAAAACACCCACGAAACTACTCTTAAAAAACGTTTCAATACTTCATCTTCTTCCATACGCTGCTCACTTTCGAATCTAGGTTTTCTCCTCAAAAATCTTCAAAAACTTGTCGAAAAATTTTAGAAAGACCGAGACAAACGACAAAAGTGCTAAAACAGAGGTTCAAACATCATTTTTTTTGCAATTCTAAAATTTCAGAAGGCCGACAAACGTTGAAGCGGTTTATCTCAGACTCCTCGAAGATACGCTCATTTTACGACAAATCGGGCCTCGTTTCGACCTCCCAGTCAAAAGTTATGGCCCTCCAAAGTTTCAAATGACCATAAAATGCAGGAGAATAACCATTCTCCGTGTTAGAACACGAAGAATGTTAATTTCGCATGAGGGTGGCCATTCTCCGTGTTAGTAACACGGAGAATGACATTCTTTATCTTAATTTACACGGAGAATGGCCATTCTCTGTGTTAGTAACATGGAGAATGGCATTCTCTGTCTTAATTTACACGGAGAATGCCATTCTCCGTGCTAAATTACACGGAGAATGGCATTCTCCGCCTTAATTTACATGGAGAATGGTCATTCTTCGTGCTAAATTATACGGAGAATGGCCATTCACCGTCTTAATTTACACGGATAATGACATTCTTCGTCTTAATTTACACGGAGAATGCCATTCTTCGTGCTAAATTACACAGAGAATGACATTTTCCGTCTTAATTTATACGGAGAATGGCCATTCTCCGTACAAAATTTTACGAAGAATGGCTATTCTCCGTATAAATTAAGACGGAGAATGGTCATTCCAGTGTTAAAACGCAGGAGAATGGCCATTCGCCGTGTTAGATAACACGGAGAATGTCATTCTCCGTGTTAATTTACACGGAGAATGGCCATTCCCAGTGTTAAAACGTAGGAGAATGATCATTCTCCGTGTATTTTAGTACGGAGAATAAAATTCTCTATGCTAAATTACATGGAGAATGGTCATTCTCCGTGCTAAATTACACGGAGAATGGCAATTCTCCGTGTTAAATGACACGGAGAATGGTCATTCAAATGTTAAAATATAGGAGAATGGCCATTCTCTGTGTTAGAAACACGGAGAATTCCATTCTCCATTTTAGTAATACGAAGAATGCCATTCTCCGTTTTAGTAACACGGAGAATGCCTAATTTACACGGAGAATGACATTCTCCTTGTTAAAATGCAGGAGAATGACTATTATTCGTGTTATATCGACGGAGAACAGTTGACAGAAACCTAATATTTTTATTTTTTTGTTTTATTGAAAGAAATTTGACATGAATAAAGATTCAAGAGTTTTCGTTCTTCTTTCAAAACGATGCAAACTCTTATGGAAAAGAAGAAGAAGATCTTCTCTCCATAATTGACCTAATTGTCAGAAAAGAAGAAGAAAAAGAAGAAGAAGATGAGCGATGATCGAAGTTCGACTGAAAAAAAAACATGGTGAACTACGAACGATCTTTGCGATCTCTGCTGAAGATGAGAGCAATGGAATTCAGATCTCTCGTGAAGAAGACGACGAGAATCGTAATCCAAATCTGAGTTTGTGCGAAGAGGTAGTTATGGTATTAATTTTGTAAATACAGAGCATCTAAAGGAAATTTTGGAATACTTAACATGGAAAATATAATTATGGGCATTTCATAAAACCCATCATGCGGGTGGGTTTTTCATAAAAACCAACCCCAAAATTGGGTTCCTCAGCAATTTTCAGTTATTAGCATATACATCATTGTGCATTATATGAGACATGCACTTATTATTTAAATTTGTGGCTTCACAAGGCAGAAACTTGTGATATTTGATAGATAAATGTTTCTACTACTTGTCTATTTTGGTGCCTTAAAATGGAAGTTGGTCTATATTTTTTTCTGTAAGTTACCAACTTGACAGTTAGTAGGTCTTTGGCATCTTTGTTAACATCCTTTTTAACCATTTGACCACTTTATGTATCTTGATGTTCCTGTTTTCCCAGTTCCATATTGTCCTCTGAAGGCTATAATCCTTTCTAGCTGTGTTAGCTTGTGTCAAAAATGTCAAACAGTCAAGATTTGGTTCAAATCGATTATAATTTAGTTAGTTAGGGACGGATGTTGCTAGATAGGGATCAATGTCGACCTACCAACACATAATTGTTACTTGATGGGTACTTCGGTTTCAATCACAATGTTAGTGATTTCTTGGTTGGAATTTGCTTAGGAAATTTTTGAAATTATTATGAACAGAATGTAAAGATAAATATAGGAACTTGCATATGATCAAAATATTTTTCGTTAGGTATATTATTTGTTTGCTTGGATTAATGAGCTTTTTGTGTATTTTGTGTGTGTCGTCCGTTGAAATTTAAAAGAAAATTTTGGGTTGGACTAGCAAACTATTGAAAGTTATAAGATATTATTTTGATAAGATGGGTTGGACGAGAAAATCCAAATTGGTTCCCCATTTGAACGGTGTCTATTATTTCTATACTAGTGGATAACCCGTGCCATAATGGCACGGACACGAACCCGGCCTTCTCGACGTAGGCGTGCAGGCACCGGGCCAGCGCCAGGGAGTTCCGGACGGAGATGCAGCCTCTGAACCCGACCTTCTCGATGTAGGCGTGCAGGCATCGGGCCAGCGCCAGGGACCCGAGCCTGGCGGAGGCGGACACGGCAAAGACCACGGTGGCGGCACATGGAGGCAAAGACGTGCAGGGCCGTCGCAGGGTGGCGAGGCCCGAGACAGCGACGGTCCAGGAGACGACGTCCCTGTGCGGCATTCGATCGAACACCCACAGGACGTGGTCGACAGAACCGTGTCGAGAGTAGGCAGTGAGCAGGACGGTCTGCACGAAGGGGTCGGGCCAGAATCCGAGAAGGAGGGCATGTGCATAGAGCGACCTGGTGGCGACGGCGGTGGTGGTGGTATTGAGCAAGGAAGAGAAGGTGTGGGAGTTAAGAGGGACGCGACGGTGGAGCATTTGGGAGTAGATGGAGAGTGGGTCGGCGGAGATGGCGATGGCTGTGTTGAAGGAGAATGGGTTGGGGTTGGTCCTGGCGGAGAAGAGGGAGGCGGTGAAGGAAGGGTCGGCGTCGGCGGCACAGTGGAGGAGGCTGCTTGCGACGAAGGGTTTGCGGAAGAGGCCGACAACGACGGCGTGGGCGAGGATGGAGCGGAGGCGGCGGAGGGAGGGGCAGAACAAGAGGAGCTGGAGGCAAGGGTGCCGTTGGAACAATCGGTTGCTCCGCACCCAACATGGGACCTCCTCTTCTTTTATAGAGGGACGGGCAATTTAGTCCTTTTATCATCGTTGAACCAAAGCACATGGGTCGGACCAAAAACCCACTGTGCTTTATATTATAGAAGATTGCACTCTCAGGAATGAACCTGACTTGATCAACTTTGTGGTAGTGGTCTTAATGGGTCTTCCCTTTGGTTTGCTTTAATGTATCTTCTTATTTTTCCATCTTTGACTTGACTGTGCTGGTATGTGCATAGGGCATAAGCATGCGTGCCTTGACATTTACTAGGTTAGCATCTTCATATGATTTCCTCTGAGAGATAACTAGATGATCCCAAATCCATTCTGAAGAGTTCATACCATTGCTTTGGAAAGGATCCTCATTTATAATTAGACGTCAAGTTGATAGTTGGTTATAGAACAATTCTTTTATGTAGCTCTTGTGCTCGATATCCGACTAATTCCGAGGGAGGTGTGGATGATGATGAAAACCTTCTTATGCCTTCTAGCATAACAAACCTATTTGGTGACAGGTTTTTAGCTTAGTATCACATCCATTTGCTTGGAAACGTATCTTTTGTCGTTTTGTTGAATCGGTTCTCTAGACCAGTTTTAGGAATGTCAATAAATTGCTTGTTTGACCTGCTTAATGGTGTATATAATTCAGATATGAATGTCCAGGTTTAATTAGATAGATACAGAAGCTCTTGCTTCCCCGTTAGAGAAACAGAAGAATAAAAGTAACAAACATAACTTAGAAAGTTTTAAAAAGTCATACACCTGATCATCAACAGAGTATTTATTGGCTGAAAAATACACGATTATTGACTGACATATAGTTGAATAAATCAGACACGAAGGAAACTATTAGACATAATAAGTTGCATGCTAGAGCACATGTAATAGAACAGAACAGATGCCAATGAAAATAAGTGAAACATGAGCTATTGAACAAATCTGATGCCCAAGAAAATCAATACCTACAGTTAATGCTTGACCAGAAAAATCTCATAAATTTTATTCCATTGTGTTTGTTATCCACAAAGATGACTGTTATCTTTTATTGTAGGACCTATCTCCATTCTCCAAACTTTTTTTAGTAATGAACTTCAAATGACAAGCACCAAGTTTACATGAGAGAAAAAATAGTATGATTTCAATAATAAAACCCATTAACTTCAACTACTTACATTGTAAGTATGCTATTAAGGAAAGGGAAGAATGCCTCCAACTGTTCCAAGTTTGTAAGTCCTTGTACAAATGTAACAAGAAGGAGGAAGACGATTATAAGAGCAACAGATGCTACAATAACCACCAGCTTGGAAATCCATCTCTGCATGAATGAAGTTGAAAAGAAAGGCCAATATACATCATGCTGGTCAGGAGCTTGCTCTATTACCCACAGTATAGGATTGATGGATTGTTGAATGTGAGCAACTGTTGCAGCACCATAACATGATTTGAAGCTGACAAAGGCAGCAGGGACTTCCTAAGACATTGAGAAATGAAAATATCAGAACAACCAAATGTCAATTGGGGCTTCAGTTTGGCTCCCTATAGTTTTCAGATTCAGTAAATTTTATTTATGAGATTAAAAGTTTAACAAAGTTTGATTAGATATCCAATATTATTTTCTATTTCATATAAATTGATGTGCTTTTGGTTATACCAACAATACTTTAACAATAGTAAGGGTACTTGTTTTGTATTAAGTATACTTCTACACTTGCATTTAAAGTTCAACTTTAGTAACGTTCACCTAAATAAAACTGGAACAATATGTAATCAATATTATACATCCTAAATGTAACTAATGTTTTTAGATCCACCTCGTCCCTGAATGTCAATGACGAAATTTTTTAGATCTACTCCAAAGATAGTAGCCTGACCATCAATGGATTTGGTGTAGCCTTGTAGTTGTAGAGGACAGTTAGCTGCTGGGAGATAGACCATTAAGATCATGCCAGCACCCAGATTCTCCTTGAGGTCGTTAGGGGAGAGATAGAGAGAGGGAGACATTTTGGAATATAAAAGAGACGAGGAATGGGGCAGAGCCGTAGAGAGTTGTGGTGCTAACCTATTTCTTGTCATGATTATATGAGATGATATCCTCTGGGTATTCAGTAATCATATTGTTGTTGTTGTTGCTACTTTACAGATATAAATATATTAGCAGTCTTCATCACGGGTGTTTCAGTTCTTTGTGCCATTTTCATGTTTTTTTTATTAAACTATTACTCTTTCAGGTTTTAGTCATTTCCCAGATATAGTAGTCTTTTTGTACATTAAGAACGAATAGATTTTGGTTCTATTATTTATGCATCTTTGTTTGTGCATATAACCATTTTGGATGATTTAAATGACTGTTGCATCTATTCCACTTTACAAAGTGAACAATAGAAAAATAAAACTTTTTGTTTTTTCAGTTTTTTGTGCCATTTTTTTCTCTTTTAAGTTTCGACTATTCCCAAATATATTTATCTTTTGCCCCAATACAAATGCGTGGATATCGGTTCTATGCATGCTTCTTTTTTGTATGCATATCACCTTTTGTGACTGGCTTGAGGAACTGTTGCCTCTCTTCCACTTTACAAAGTGATAAGTAGAAACTAAAACTTTGGTTTTTGGCTCTTGATTTATATTCCCCTATTAATACAGGAGCTTGTTGGCAATTGCATAATTTAGGCAACTTACCATATAATACAGGCTTCAAGTATTTTCACTAAAACATGAAAATGAAAATAAAACCAAATCAAGTATGTATTTTAGTTAGTTACGGCAAAATTTTGGTAAGTTTGGAAAGTTTCAGCTACTTCTAGCAAAATTTTGCACCGTTTCGACTCTTTTGAGACGTTTCAATAAAGTTTAGCTAGTTTCAGCCAGTTTCGAAAAGTTCAGTCCAGTTTTATACCAAACGGGTAGGAAACATTTGTGCCAATACTGATGTAATCCTGCAATTTTAGGTTCATTGTCCTTAAATCTGCATCTATGGAGTATGGAGGACACTTCACATATCTCTATCAGTTGATTTCTTAATCCTTGATTAAGACAGCTATACGCATGGTGTCGGAGGTTATAATATCTCTTAGATTTTTTGGGCTTGACAGAAATACCTAGGATTTTATTAGTTTTTCCTTTTAGTTGGTGTACGATGTTTCTTGTTCTAATTTCATTTTCAGGTGACATTTAACATGGAATGCTTTCCCTATGTAAAAACAATAGTGAATACAAGAAATTCTATAAGAAGTATGTTATTCTTTTTTCTATCCACTGGATTTTACGTTCGTCCGCCCAACTGGTAACTTATGTTTCCAACAACTATTAGATGGAAAGTCCAAGTCAGAATATAAGAATCATTCCTTGGCTGGATTAGAAAGCACTGATCCTTTTTTCCTGTGTCATCGAGATAACTGCTTTCAGTGACCGCTACTCAGAGTTTGAGAAGATAAATACCGAAATATTAGGTGTTTTCGTTGACAGTGTGGTATGTTATCTTCCTTATTTACTAAAATGTTGTATTTGCCTTATGTTGCTACATCGTTGAATATTTGATGTCTCTGCTTATTTTTGATATGATGTACATCTGCACATGCAAGGATGTACCTCTAGCTGAAGTTTGTGAAATATGTTTTCTGTTTGACAACCTGCATGACAATTATCTATTTTAAAAAGAAAAAGTATTTGGGATTATATCTACTTTCCTTTGTTATTTAATGTATAATTCAATGTTGGATATGGTTTATTTGGCAAGGGTAATTTGAGATGAAGTTCCTATATTAACTTTAAAAGGATTATAATGTCTTTTATCATTTCCATGTCAATTAGAGGTAATCACTTTATTCACAGATAATGAGAATACATAACCAATATTGGATTAAATAATGCAAGTATTTTTTCTAAGGTTACCTTTTTAACAAGGATCTTAGTGCAGTTGATGTTAGTCCCGGGGCTTTATCAAAGATGGTAAAACAGATGCAACAGAGATCTACGATGATACAAAAACCAAATAACCCGATTACTATGGAGGAGAAAAATAGAGAAGAGAAGATCTCTCGTTCTTCCTTGCAAACGTGTTGCAATTGGTACATAACGAGGTACAATAATCTAGAGAAAGATGAGAAGAAGAAAAATGCTGGGGTGTCAAAACACTATTGCTCAAAGCAAGATTCGCCCCACACGAACTGCTTACAGGAACCAGCAAGTTTGAAGAACTTATGGAACGCTCGAAGTCACCTCTGTTCTGACTCCTCGGATGGACTTGCAATAGCGGCAACAGCTCTCTCTCTCTTTCTCCTTTTCTGACTTATATTTTTGTAGTAACCACAAAGGAGGTCAGAAGAGAGTATTTATAGAGAGAGGGTGGAAACCCTAGCCGCCTCTTCAGTTATGGAAAGATTGAATCAAATACCAAAAAGATAGCAACGAGATTAATTCAAATCCCACAAAGATCGCAACAAAATTAATTCAAATCCCACAAAGATAGGATCTGAATTAATCGTATTGAATCAGTCTTTCCATAACTGACTTGTAGTCTGCACAGTCAGCGGAATCTTCCATACGGCAGCAGCAGCCTGGCCGCATGAGCCGCATGGCCTCATGGCCGCATGGACCGTATGAGCCGCATGGACCGCATGGACCGCATGGGTCGCATGGACCGCATGGGCCGCATGAGCCGCATGGCCGCATGAGCCGCATGAGCCGCATGAGTCGCATAGTCGCGTGGCCGCATGGCCGCATGAGGCTGCATATGAGTCGTATGCCGCATAAAATCGCATGACTGCTGACGTGCTAAGTGCAAAGTGCGCCAACAAAATGCCACAATACGCCTCATGAGTCCATGAGCCCGAGCCCGAGTCCGAGTCCGAGTCCGAGTCCGAGTCGCTAAGCCCCTTTGGGGCTTAGCTCCAAATGGAATTAATCCAAGAGAATGACAAAAGCATTAATGCTTAATCCTTGGAGCCTTATTCTTACCTCCTAGTAAAATCACCCACATGGTTCCCTCCTTAGGTTCACCACCCCATGTGCACTTCTCAACAACACAACCAAGTATATATGTTGAGATAACTCATGGTGCATTTCCGATGTGGGACTATAATTGTACAAGGCATGTTGAGAGCAAGCTCTCTCCATTAAAGAAAGCACCAACAATCCCCCACATATTACAACATATATATGTGTACAGGATTGAGCGTTCCCCATAGTAACTGTCCATTTTGTATTATAATAGATGTCGCTGACGACTTGAATCTTCCCGCATGGGTTAAATAACAATGTGATACAAGAATGGACTACGCCTTGAATTCTGCACCACAATTGTAATTCTTCCCACTCACAAAGTGTAGTTACGTGTGCTTCTGGCTGCACATTAAAGGCCCTGTGCCAGCCTGGTTTCAGTGTATAATTTTAGGCGTCTACAAGTTTACCCTCAAGAGACGGTCCGATATCTCTTTCCATACACTATAGGTGAGTTCTTTATTAAAGAGATATGGCATGAAGCCTTGTGCTTCCTTATGTGCTACGCCGCTATGACATGGCCTGAAGCCGAGGCATTACCCCTACCTGGAAACCTCATCGTAGTGTCTTACTACTGTAGCATGAGGTCTCAGCCTCTTTGTAGTGCCAATCTACTCAGCATGAAGCCTAAAGCTTCCTTGCGGTGTTACGCCGCAACGACATGGCTTGCAATGCCAAGGCTTTATCCCTACCTGGGTACCTCATCGTGGTGTCGTACCACTGTAACATGGGGCCATCCTCCCCTTTATAGTGCTGTCTACAACTCTTTAATTACGTCATACAATATTAGGCTACCTGCCTATTTGCGGTGCTACGCCGCTATGACTTGGCTTGCAAAGCCGAGGCATTACCCCTACCTGGGAACCTCATGGTGGAGTCACCCCACTGTAGCATAGAATTTCACTCCTTGTAGTGCTGCTCTACCGTGCTTCCTGTAAAGCACACCAGGCATTCACTCTGCCTGAGAACTCATTAAGGCGTTTAAGCCAACCTTCCACAGGATCTATTTTTTCCGCAGAAAATACATAGTAGACAACAGTGGCTATGGGTCTGTATCCCTTCCATGTTCCAGAGAACAAGTACCCACTGTTACCTGATAGTTTTCCAGTCAGTGATCCTCCTTTGAACCAAAAGTTAGATGCCTAGTAGATTTCTCTTTGAACTAATAGCATAAAATTTTATGGTAGGATTACAAAGACCCACTATCAGAATGCCTTCAAGCCCATTTTACAAGCTGTGTCATCGACCAACTGGCGCTTGAGGCCCTTTATGAACGGATCTGCCAAGTTCTCCTGACTCCGAACATCAACCACTACAATTATACCTCTTTTGATAAGATCATGTTGTGAGCACCCTGAATTTCGGGTTGATTTTTTTTATTTTATTTTATTTTCTGATTTATTGGTTTCATTAAATAATTTATTGAATTATTTTCCTTAAGTGTACTTTTCCGTGCCATTGATATTTGGAGTATCAGGGATGTTCAATTCTGGAAATCCTCTTCACGAGTTTTGGAGTGGACACGATTACCTTCATGACGGTATATAGTGTCCCATCCAAACTTGTTCTCTTGTGCTCTTTCTGCTTCGCTGAACTTCGGTCGGCTTAGACCATTTGATTGATATTTATTTTTCCCACTATTTTCCTTGATCATTTTCAGCGCGTTACCATGACATTTAAATTGGGAGCGCCAGACCAGTCAGTTTCTTGAAACCAACTCCTCATTGATGATCTACTCGAGACCCTCGTCACCCATGACCTTTGTGTCCCACTCAGGCACGTCGTCTTGGGCTCCATTTGATTCGCATAACTTTTTCGACACGTGACCCGATTTTATTTCAGGCCACGACGTCACATTCATTTTCCAACTTAATTTGTGGGTCCCCTGTCGACCAAAACCTGTCCGCCCCAATTATGGACATGGCCCACATTGAGCCTATTATCCGTCCGCCACTTGTGTCCCATTTATTGGAATCCCCATGTGCAACTTATTTACACATGATCATCAACGTCTATATTTTAATTCTATTTTTGCTCGATGTCCGGTTTTCGTCCAATCCGGCTCTACCGAGTCCAGTCCAGCTCCATGATTTTCTCCATCATGACCCCCTCATATTTTTTCTTGCCCAAAAATATTAATTATTCTTTCTATCTATTTCTTATATTTATTGGAAATTTCTATGGAATTAATCCCTATAGGAATGACCCTTTTTCCCTCTAATTTATTCCTACCCTTTGATTTCCCTCATCAAATCCCAACCACCCATTCTCTCACTTTCCCACACTCACTCACAGCAATGTATAGGCCGGCCCTAATTTCTAGGGAAGGAATCTTTCTCTCTTTCCTTATCCTTTTCTCTCTCTCTCTCTTATTCCTTTGCTTCATTCAAATATTCAGCAGCCATGGCAAGCCACCCGACCCCTCCTCACTGTAGCCGACCACCTACTGGCCGGAGCCCCGCCGTGGCAAGTCGGCTCCTCCTCCTCCAATCTCCTCCTCTCCATTCTCTCATCCTCCATCCTCCTTCTCATATTCACAACCGCCACCACAACTCCTTCATTCCGACCACTCCACCTTCTCCGGCAAACCGCCACCACCATCAACACCAGTCGACCACCACCTTCTCCCCGCCGTGGCAGCCCTGCGCGCCGCCCTGCGCATCGCCGAGCCGCCCTACGCGCCGTCGCGCGCGCAACAGTGATGCGCAGCAGCAGCAGCGGCGCAAGCCCGGCGCATGCATGCGCGCTGGCAGCGCTGCCGCGCCGCCGCCGGCGACGAGGTCGCCATGGCCGACCCCCCGTTGGCCGGGCGCACCCCCGGGGCAGGCCCCGTGGCCGTTGGTTCTCTCCCCGGCGCGTATCGGAGGCGATCCGTGCGTTTGGCACGGGTTCCCGTCGTGACGAGCTCGGAAACGACGCTGAAATCGTGCCCCGTCGCAGCAACTTCGCGCACGTTTTTCCCGGAGATCCGACCGTTGGATCGGCGATTTCTTCGCTCCGTCGCAATCTCGGTATATCCACCTTTATTCCTGTCAATTTTCGTCCGTTAATTTTATCGTTTGATACATGAAAACCGGCCACCAAGTTGACCGTTTAAATTGTATTAAATTTGGACAGTTTCGCGGGGCCAACTTCGTCAGCTTGTATCTCCTCCACCGCAGCTCCGTTTGGCGTGCTACCAGTTCCGGTACGAAGCTGGTATAACCCTCTTCCTGCCCCCTTTAGATTTTATTTCAGTTTGAGCTTGTTTGATTGGTTGAATTCGACGCCAAAGTTGGCCGTCCGAATTCGTAATTTCCAACTTGTAAAATTCCATTTTTGAACACGGGACTCCAGATTTCATTTCTGACACCACCATTAGACTTGTGGCGTCGTTCTGGCATATTTTCATATAAAATTTGTTAGATTTGGAGAACGTGGGCCCGGACACGCATTTCGGTGCAAAGCGGGTCCCACTTTCTGGGTCAACGGGACTTTTTGACGCCGGCTCATCGGAATCCAATTCCGGATATACCGTTGAGTTCGTATCGTCATTCTGGACTCGTTGACATATAATTTGCTAGGTTTTGGTGGACATTGGGTCTGGCACGCATTTCCGTGCAAACCGGAATTCTAAGTTCTGGTCAACGGGCCAAATTGAGATCGGGTCAACGGAATCCAGTTCTGGAGATACCGTTGGGTTCGTATCGACATTCTGGTTGCGTGGACATATAATTTGTTATATTTTGTAGACTTGTTTTCTTGCACGTATTTTGGTGCAAACGGCTCCGACACGGACACCGTTTTGACCCGAAATTACCTTTTTGCCTTTGTGTCCAAATTGGACCGTTGGGTAGGCTATCCTAGCTAATTTGACCATTCTGGACACGTTGGCGATGTTCATTTCATCGTCCGACAATGTTTGTTGATAGTTTCTCTGAGTTTAACCTTTCTAATAATTAATTAATAATTAATTCATATAATGTTCGTATTTCGGGATTAGTACAACGAAACTGAGCTCAGTCAATTCCAGTGATCTCACATCGCTGAAATTGACAAGATGGGCACGTGGATCACTGTAATAAGATTATCAACCTTACCATTGATATTCCTATCTCGATTTACGTGTCGTAAGTTTCGACGTACAAATAACGAAGTACACTTTATTCTTTAATAATTAGACTAGATTGACCATGCTTGACCAAAGTTGACCAGTTGACCCAAAGTCAACTGTGAGTCAACGCTTGACCTAGTTTGACTAGAGTATCGACCGGAGTTGGCCTAGGGTTAATTTGACTAGAAGAACCTAGAATAATATAGATTTCTTGTAGAAATTTATTGAATATAACTTGAACGCTTTGTAACCTGTGTTGCTTTAAATAGGACTCTGTGGCTTCAGTTGGACCCTCTATACTTATCAGCTCAGGACCACAGGCGAGTACATTCACTGATAGTTTTCATTGTCTTGATATCTGCTATATCCGATTCAGTTGTAGTGTCTTACTTGATTTCCAGACACGATAGTTCACGGACTAGTATATGTCGGATCCTGTCATGAGATGTTGTTCCCGGATTACTTGGTATACTAGTACAAGACTTGACTTGTTACTTGTACTTGTATAGACATGGACTTGGGAGTGGGCTGATCACCTGCTCTTAAATCTCGTGTCATGACGTGTTATGTCCGGATCCTTTATACTAGTCGGGGGATGGGGAGTTATTAGTGGTTGTGTGATCAAATCCCCACTTGTTGCTTCACACTTGCATTCCACACTTGTCCATAGCTACTTGTTCACACTTGCCATGGTGACCGGCCTTGTCTCACACTTGCTGTTTCATACTTGTTATATGGTTGTAGGCGGTCAGATGGAAAGCTTGAACTTGTTTCCCAAGCCGATCACATGACACACTAATAATTCAAGGCACCTTTTATATTTATTATCTTAGGGTGACTAGGTTCTGTTCAGAAGAAGGGTTACAACCCCGGTCCTTGTTTGGTTTAAGGGTTGTAACTCGGCTTCCGAATAGTTCCCAAGTCATCCTATATATATACATTATCGTCCTTTTACAGTACTCACATCATGATATATATATTTCCAGTTTCAGCTTTACTTACTGTACTTTCACCCTGCTATGATTCATTTCTCATATGCTCTACCTGCTTTTATACCGTACTTGATTATGGGACTAGGTTCTATTCGGAAGAAGGGTTACAACCCCGGTCCTTGTTTGGTTTAAGGGTTGTAACTCGGCTTTCGAATGGTTCCCAGGTCGCCTTTACTCTTTGTCTTGTATTTCATTATTACTGTCTCTTATAGTATTTCTCAATTCACATGGAACTGCTGTTGGTGTTTGTACTTGCTCATTTTCCTGACAGGATACGTTGACAAAATTTTACAGATAGTTTGGAGGTGCCTGCTAAGCCTAGAGGAGACACATTAGAGGTTGTTTAGTTAGTTTTTCTCAGTTGTCTGGAGTTGTATTATTTTATGGATTACTGTATTTCAGTTTTGAGATGTTTTCTGAGTTTGTATCTTAGACACTTAGATTTCTCTCTGTTGTACCTCTTTTGGATTTCATGTTTTATCTATCTTCCTTTATGCTCTACCCTAGATGTGATTGAGTATGTATCTGCTATGTCACCCCCATTCGGGGAGTATAAACTGTTAGTCTTATACTATTAGATGCATTGAGACCTAGGACAGCGTTCTACCGCCGACACTGCGGCGTAGGCTGGGCGTTGTTACGTTCTCGTGCCCTAATTCTAGGGTGCGGGTCGTGACACATGTACTGCCCTGTGCTTCAACCTCACAGTCCTCTTCTTCCCATTGAAGAGGTTATTTGATGCCACTAACGCAGTCGTCTGGTTGTCACAGTATATCGGTATTGCCGGTATCTGAGCCCCAACCATTGGAAGATCATACATGAGCTCCTGAAGCCATTCTGCTTCATCTGCTGCAGTTTTGAGTGCATAGAATTTAGATTCCATGGAGGAACGAGAGAGTATAGTCTGCTTCTTCGACTTCCACGATATAGCAGCTCCACCCAAGGAAAAGACACATCCACCTGTGGATCTCTTGCTTTCCACCTCTGAACACCAGTTAGCATCACTGAAGCCTTCCACTACTGTTGGATACCCGTTGCAGTGCAGTGCATATGTCTGAGTCTTCTTGAGATATCTCATCACCCGCTTTACAGCTTTCCAGTGCTCAACCCCTGGGTTGCTTATGAACCAACTCAGCATTCCCATGGCGAAAGCTATGTCAGGCCTTGTGGCAGTGGTTGCGTACATCAAACTTTCGATAATGCTAGAATACTCCAGCTGCCTGACGCTTTTTCTCGAGTTTGGCTTTAGCTTCTGATCACACCTGTATGACGTATCGATCCCTGGAAGATCCTTATACCCATTGCGTGTGAGAATCTTCTCAATGTAGTGAGATTGTGACAGCGCTACTTGTAGCTTCCCTTCCCGAAAATTTTTGAAATATTTTTATTTTATTTATTTGATTAAAATGGTGAATTATGATTTTATAAATAATAATTTAGTTAATTATTACAGTATGTGACTTTAGCCATAGTTAAGTTTTGGAGCACCAGACGACTAGGAATCATGGCACGGATAGTGCAATGGCGTGCCTTGACTAGTGAATTAGCCATGCCAGGGAAGGCCGGGCCATAGTGACGTCCTAACTAGGAAAATCAGGCCAAGTTGTGACTTTAACCGTACCGAAGATTTATTTATTATTTAATTATATTATTGAGTTTTAGGGAACCCAGTTGTACCGAACCTGACCAGATTGGGCTCAAGTAAAACCCAAGCCCATGTAGGCATATAGTGAGACCCAATACGGCCATATAGACATATTCTAGGTAGATGCAATATCTTTAAGAATTGCCAATTAATTTCTAATAATTGGTATATATATATTACAGGTATTATTATTATTTTAATTGCATTTACAATATTTGTATGATTTTCGGGAGCAAATAAAGAATGTTCGTACTAGATTCATCAAACTTCACCACACTTGCTATTGGATTATTTTAGTTGTTATCAGGATTGTTAGTACTATTAATAATATTATTTTTGTATTAAATAATTAGTTAGGTTAGTTAAAAAGTGTCATATTTACTTCTTGACATTAGTTATGGATGTTACTATTATTATTTTGGCATATTATCATTATCAAAATATTTGTCTGTTTTATTAATAAGAATATAAGTATTCTTGGCTTACTATATTAAAATGAACTTCCTATTACTTAACCAGTAGGTTAAGAAATATTAACTTCTTTAATATTTTAATGCCCTATTTTTAAAGGCTAATATATATGGGACAAATTGTTTTGTTTTCTAGTATCCTTAAGAAAACTGGGCCCATTAGTACCCGGACCAACCACCCTTCTTTAGATTGTATAGCATTTTATTGGTCCTATTTGGCCCAGCAAGGAGCATAACCTTTAGGTTTTGTTTATAAAACATCATCCAGTATCATCCTAAAACCCTAGCCGTAAGGTGTTGCCATCCTCCTCATTCTTCTTCTCCTACATTATTTTCATACTCAAGCACCACTCGACCTAACTCCTACTGCTCCGTCGGCAAGATCATGGAGGCCGTCATGACCTTCGACGTCATGGACCGCTATGGCATACCCCGCGACACGAACGCCATCAACTTCCTCAAGGTCATGAAGACCAAGAGCTGCCTCCCGGGGATCAAGTTCTTCGCCAACGCCCTCGACATCCTGGTCCAAAGCGGCGACTACGTGTACGCGGTCGCCCTCTAGGACCTCATGGTCACCGACAGCGGCCTCGTCCCCAACCTCATCATGTACAACGCCGTCATCGCCCTCGTCTGCAATGCCAGCAACGTCGACTGTGCCTACCGCTACCTCGACGCCATGCCCTTCCACGGAAGGCGAGCGAGGTCGGGAAGTTCCTGGCGGAGATGAGGAAAAACGGCCAGCCGCCTTCCCCCTCCAACTGCGCCAGCAACCTGCAGATGGCGGCTTCCCTACGGCCGACCATGTCTTGATTCTTCTGGTCGTTGTGCCACGACAGTTGTGTACACGCTCCCATCCTAGCAACAATACTGTGTTGAATCGCTAGTAGCAGCTACATGCGATCGCTTGGCGAACTGCAATGCCATCCACGTGCAGACTCGTGCCAGGCCAGGCACAGACGTCCCACGTCGGGCTTGCTTGGGCGCACGAAGCCAACGAAGTAGAAGAACCCGCTGCCATCGTCCTCCTCCTTTGCAGCGCAGCCATGTCCCCCCGTATCCTTTATGTCTCGTTGCCTCTTTCTGAGTTCGTGGAGAGCTCGTCACCTCTCTCCAACCTTTAGCCATGACGAGCCTTGCCAGTGATACGCATGGAGAGTTCGTGGAGAGCTGCACTACACCGCATAGGTACTGTAGCATGGGTGAATAGGAGGTGGGACCCACAAATGTTAGGTAAAGCTCTTTTCTTTTCCTGTTGCTTTAGAAGGTTTCAAATTATTAAGTCTGTCTACTTTAGATTTTGCAATTTGGACCTAGGATTATATGTATAATTGGTAACTTAAACATAAGGCAATATATAAGTGAAATTTTAATAATTAATATATAGCTATCATTTTAGGTCTTTTATATTTATAAAGGTTTATGTGTAACATGTCTATACTTTATATACAGGATTTTGTATCTCCATTCGTATATTATTATTTATCATACGTTAAAATTGTGTTTTTATTTAAATATTAAACTCTCATCATTTTGGGATGTATATAAGTTATATATATAACTTTGTATACGATAACCATATTAAGTGTTACGGTTATACATATTATAAGGTCTAAACACAATTAGTTATTTTCATAAAAATATAATTTACAAAAGAATTTTAAAGTAAACCCTTTTAAGGACCTGGCTATATATATATATATATATATATATATATATATATATATATATATATATATATATATATATATATATATATATATATATATATATATATATGAAGATACTGATTAGTGATTCTTGGTTGCTTGTTGGGCTATGTTAGATCTTCTGTGAACCGTAGCAGCGTTAATTCGACCTAGGCTTGGATATGATTTTGATACCTGTACTCTCAGCACCGATTAGACAAAATGCCAGGCAAGTACCTTGCCTCCCTCTACAGTTTATTTACATGCATATTTTTATTGTTATATAGTTTTACTAGTTGGTTATTACTTGTGATTTGTATATCGTACATGCTAGTATAGCTATGGTTCTTGTACATGTTTAGTCTTGTTAGTCTATATTGGATTGGTTCTCTCGTGTATCGTGATTGCGTCGAGTCGTGTCTTCACCTGTGTCTTGACTGAGTCGCATCTGTAAGTATGAGTGAGTGAACTTCTATTCTTTTGTCTTTCCCACAACCTGCGAGTCCACACACGGGGCGAGGGTTGCCTTTGCACCTGCGAGTCCACAATCGGGGCGAGGGTGACTTGTCTTGAAACTGACCTGCGAGTCCACAATCGGGGCGAGGGTTGGTTAACCATTGATCTACCAGCAGTTTATTTATGCATACTTGATCCTGTATCTGCGTTCATAGTTACCCGTCAGTAGCCATATGTCAATCTCCTGTCTAGTTTCTGTTTACACCCTGTTTATATTATTGCATAATTAAACTGTTAGATAGGCATGTTTTATGTATCTTGCTAGTCCTCTGAGGACTTGATGATCTCTTCAGGTTTAGCGATCGTATGGAGTTAGTTAGCAGAGCAGGATGGTAGAGGATTGCGATGTATGATACAGGTATCTGTTTGTGTTAATTCTTATTATCTTTTCGTGCTTTATATTCAGTACCATGATATACTCTGCATATTTATAGACTCATATCATTCTTGGAGTCTAATCGAACAATATGCTAAAGGGCTGCAGACCATGACCCATACTTGTTCATTCTTATTTTATGTGAATCATGTGGATTGAGATATACTTTAGATTAGACATGATACCCATGGCCTTGACAGCTTATACGTACTTGAGTCGGGCTGGAGTTCGCTCGATACGTAGCTGGCTTGCTCACGTACTCGCGTCCGAAAAGCGGGTGCGGGTCGTGACAAGTTTTTGTGGTGGCCTATGCAGGTCAGAGCATATCGTACCGGTTACGTAACTGTACTGGTACGAGCCTGCGACCTTGACTAAAACCCATAGAAATCTCAATCCACACTGCTTTGAAAACTCTCCTAGAAATTCTCCACGTCCTTGAAAATTCCATATTTGCTCTCGATTATATTCCCTTGCCTTCCATACCATTGATTCTCGTCGCTTCCTATTCCGAGGTGACGAATGATCGTGCTGTCTAGAATTCATTAGAAATTCTTGAGTTATAATATAATATTGCTTGATTATTGATTGATTGGTTGTTTATAGATATGAGAGATTATAGATACCATATGTCCTAGGTACTTTGGTAGAATTATTAGCCACTAGTTAGAAGGCTATGAGATTTAGTTCTAAGGAGTAGTGTGACCAAAGGTGGGTAGAAGCCCTCAAGTATTCGAGGTTATAAAATATTTTTAGAAATTAAATTTGAGGAGATTGAGATAATAGTAGACTTTGAATTTTACGGGATAGTCATGAATTAGAATTTCGAGGACGAAATTATTCTTAAGGTGGGTAGATTTGTAGCTTCCCTTCCCGAAAAATTTTAAAATATTTTTATTTTATTTATTTGATTAAAATGGTGAATTATGATTTTATAAATAATTATTTAGTTAATTATTACAGTATGTGACTTTAGCCATAGTTGAGTTTTGGAGCACTATACGACTAGGAATCATGGCACGGATAGTGCAATGGCGTGCCTTGACTAGTGTATTAGCCATGCCAGGGAAGGCCGGGCTATAGTGACGTCCTAACTAGGAAAACCAGGCCAAGTTGTGACTTTAACCGTACCGAAGATTTATTTATTATTTAATTATATTATTGAGTTTTAGGGAAACCGGTTGTACCGAACCTGACCAGATTGGGCTCAAGTAAAACCCAAGCCCATGTAGGCATATAGTGAGACCCAATACGGCCATGTAGACATATTCTAGGTAGATGCAATATCTTTAAGAATTGCCAATTAATTTCTAATAATTGGTATATATACATTACAGGTATTATTATTATTTTAATTGCATTTATAATATTTGTATGATTTTCGGGAGCAAATAAAGAATGTTTGTACTAGATTCATCAAACTTCACTACACTTGCTATTGGATTATTTTAGTTGTTATCAGGATTATTAGTACTATTAATAATATTATTTTTGTATTAAATAATTAGTTAGGTTAGTTAAAAAGTGTCATATTTACTTCTTGACATTAGTTATGGATGTTACTATTATTGTTTTGGCATATTATCATTATCAAAATATTTATCTGTTTTATTAATAAGAATATAAGTATTCATGGCTTACTATATTAAAATGAACTTCCTATTACTTAACCAGTAGGTTAAGAAATATTAACTTCTTTAATATTTTAATGCCCTATTTTTAAAGGCTAATATATATGGGACAAATTGTTTTGTTTTCTAGTATCCTTAAGAAAACTGGGCCCATTAGTACCCGGACCAACCACCCTTCTTTAGATTGTATAGCATTTTATTGGTCCTATTTGGCCCAGCAAGGAGCATAACCTTTAGGTTTTTTTTATAAAACATCATCCAGTATCATCCTAAAACCCTAGCCTTAAGGTGTTGCCATACTCCTCCTTCTTCTTCTCCTACATTATTTTCATACTCAAGCACCACTCGACCCAACTCCTACTGCTCCGTCGGCAAGATCAAGGAGGCCGTCATGACCTTCGACGTCATGGACCGCTACGGCATCCCCCGCGACACGAACGCCATCAACTTCCTCAAGGTCATGAAGACCAAGAGCTGCCTCCCGGGGATCAAGTTCTTCGCCAACGCCCTCGGCATCCTGGTCCAAAGCGGCGACCACGTGCACGCGGTCACCCTTTGGGACCTCATGGTCACCGACAGCGGCCTCGTCCCCAACCTCATCATGTACAACGCCGTCATCGCCCTCGTCTGCAATGCCAGTAACGTCGACTGCGCCTACCGCTACCTCGACGCCATGCCCTTCCATGGAAGGTGAGCGAGGCCGAGAAGTTCCTGGCAGAGATGAGGAAGAACGGCCAGCCGCCTTCCCCCTCCAACTGCGCCAGCAACCTGCAGATGGCGGCTTCCCTACGGCCGACCATGTCTCGATTCTTCTGGTCGTTGTGCCACGACAGTAGTGTACACGCTCCCATCCTAGCAACAACACTGTGTTGAATCGCTAGTAGCAGATACATGCGATCGCTTGGCGAACTGTAATGCCATCCACGTGCAGACTCGCGCCAGGCCAGGCACAGACGTCCCATGTCGGGCTTGCTTGGGCGCACGAAGCCAACGGAGCAGAAGAACCCGATGCCATCGTCCTCCTTCTTTGCAGCGCAGCCATGTCCCCCCGCATCCTTCATGTCTCATTGCCTCTTTCCGAGTTCGTGGAGAGCTCGTCACCCCTCTCCAACCTTTAGCCATGACGAGCCTTGCCAGTGATACGCATGGAGAGTTCGTGGAGAGCTGCACTACACCGCATGGGTACTGTAGCATGGGTGAATAGGAGGTGGGACCCACAAGTGTTAGGTAAAGCTCTTTTCTTTTCATGTTGCTTTGGAAGGTTTCAAATTATTAAGTCTGTCAACTTTAGATTTTGCAATTTGGACCTAGGATTATATGTATAATTGGTAACTTAAACATAAGGCAATATATAAGTAAAATTTTAATAATTAATATATAGCTATCATTTTAGGTCTTTTATATTTATAAAGGTTTATGTGTAACATGTCTATACTTATATATACAGGATTTTGTATCTCCATCCGTATATTATTATTTATCATACATTAAAATTGTGTTTTTATTTAAATATTAAACTGTCATCATTTTGGGATGTATATAAGTTATATATATAACTTTGTATACGATAACCATATTAAGTGTTACGGTTATACATATTATAAGGTATAAACACAATTAGTTATTTTCATAAAAATATAATTTACAAAAGAATTTTAAAGTAAACCCTTTTAAGGACCTGGCTATATATATATGAAGATACTGATTAGTGATTCTTGGTTGCTTGTTGGGCTATGTTAGATCTTCTGTGAACCGTAGCAGCGTTAATTCGACATAGGCTTGGATATGATTTTGATACCTACACTCTCAGCACCGATTGGACAAAATGCCAGGCAAGTATACCTTGCCTTCCTCTACAGTTTATTTACATGCATATTTCTATTGTCATATAGTTTTACTAGTTGGTTATTACTTGTGATTTGTATATCGTACATGCTAGTATAGCTATGGTTCTTGTACATGTTTAGTCTTGTTAGTCCATATTGGATTGGTTCTCTCGTGTATCGTGATTGCGTTGAGTCGTGTCTTCACCTGTGTCTTGACTGAGTCGCGTCTGTAAGTATGAGTGAGTGAACTGCTATTCGTTTGTCTTTCCCACAACCTGCGAGTCCACACACGGGGCGAGGGTTGCCTTTGCACCTGCGAGTCCACAATCAGGGCGAGGGTGACTTGTCTTGAAACTGACCTGCGAGTCCACAATCGGGGCAAGGGTTGGTTAACCATTGATCTACTAGCAGTTCATTTATGCGTACTTGATCCTGTATCCGTGTTCATAGTTACCCGTCAGTAGCCATATGTCAATCTCCTGTCTAGTTCCTGTTTACACCCTGTTTATATTATTGCATGATTAAACTGTTAGATAGGCATGTTTTATGTATCTTGCTAGTCCTCTGAGGACCTGATGATCTCTTCAGGTTTAGCGATCGCATGGAGTTAGTTAGCAGAGCAGGATGGTAGAGGATTGTGATGTATGATACAGGTATCTGTTTGTGTTAATTCTTAATAATCTTTTTGTGCTTTATATTCAGTACCATGATATACTCTGCATATTTATAGACTCATATTATTCTTGGAGTCTAATCGAACAATATGCTAATGGGCTGCAGACCATGACCCATACTTGTTCATTCTTGTTTTATGTGAATCATGTGGATTGAGATATACTTTAGATTAGACATGATACCCATGACCTTGACAGCTTATACGTACTTGAGTCGGGCTGGGATCCGCTTGATACGTAGCTGGCTTGCTCACGTACTCGCGTCCGAAAAGCGGGTGCGGGTCGTGACACTACTCCAGTGTCTGTCCGGATGATCTTTATGCCCAAGATGACATCTGCATCCCCCAAGTCCTTCATACTGAACTTGGTTGAGAGGAACTTCTTTGTCTCTGTGACACATCCTATATCCATACCTAGGATTAGCATGTCGTCCACGTACAGACAAACGATGACACCTCTTCCATCAGCGAACTTTGTGTAAACACATTTGTCCGTCTCGCTGACTCTGTAGCCGTTTGACCTAATAACTTTGTCAAACTTCTCATGCCACATCTTGGGAGCTTGCTTCAAACCATATAATGATTTCACCAACTTGCAGACTTTGTCTTCAAGACCTTTGACGACAAATCCATCTGGTTGTTGCATGTAAATCTCTTCGGTCAGCTCCCCATTCAAGAATGCTATCTTTACATCAATCTGATGTATCACCAACTTATGTATAGCTGCTAGAGCGATTAATATCCTGATGGTGGTCATCCGAGCTACTGGAGCGTACGTATCAAAGTAGTCTATCCCCTGTTTCTGAGAAAATCCCTTGGCTACCAGTCTGGCCTTGAACTTGTCAATAGTTCCATCTGCCTTCATCTTCTTCTTGAAGATCCATTTACATCCGATGGGCTTTTCTTCTTCAGGTAGATCTACCAACACCCATATGTTATTGGAGGTGATAGAGTCAAACTCGTCATTCACTGCCTCCTTCCAGAAGATAGCATCTCTGGTATTCATCGCCTCATCATAGGTAAGCGGATCTGCTTCCACATGATAGGTGACAAAGTCATCTCCGAAATCTTTCGGTATCCTCGCTCGCTTAGCTGACGGCTCTGCGAGTTCTGGTACAAGAGTTATTTCATCAACAACAGCTTCTTCTTGGACTACTGGCCCATATGAGATTTTAGTCTCATTTGCACCTACATCATTTTTCGGAATGTCCGAAAGAACAATATTTTTGTCTTTTGCAAACTTGTCTTCAAAGTATTCAGCATCGCGAGATTCGATGATATGATTTGACTCAATATCAAGAAATCTCCTAGCATCACTCTTCTCGGCATACCCTAAGAAGATTGCCTTCGTAGTCCTTGTCCCTAGCTTCTAAATCTTCAGATCTGGGAGCTTCACATATGCCAGACACCCCCATACTCGAATGACATTCAAGTTTGGTCTGACTTTGAACCAGAGTTCATGAGGAGTTACGTCCGAAGTTACATATGGCACTCTATTTAGAATAAAAGTGGTCGTCAATGCAGCTTCTCCCCAGTAGCATTTAAGAAGACCCGCGGTTAGCAGCATTGAGTTTATTATTTCTGTTAACGTTCTGTTCTTCCTCTCCGCTACTCCGTTGGATTGAGGAGAATATGGAGCAGTAGTCTCGCATATAATTCCATGTTCTTTGCAGAACGATGCAAATTCATGAGACCTGTACTCCCCACCTCGATCACTTCTTAACCTCTTGAGTTGTTGTCTAGTCTGCCGTTCAGCTTCGGCCCTGAACTCTCTAAACTTCTCGAAGGCTTCGTCTTTAGACTTGAGCAAGTAGACGAACGCGTATTTTGAGAAGTCGTCGATGGAGGTTATGAAATACTTCATCCCGGCCTTCGTGGAGAAATGTTTGAAGTCACAGATATCAGAGTGCACCAACTCCAGAAGATCTGTGCTTCGATTGACCCGATGAAAGGGTTTCCTTGTGATCTTCGTCTAAACACACACTTCACACTTCTCCACCTTACCCCCACATTTGGAGATAAGTCCTAGACTAGACATTTTGTTAATTCTTTTACAATGAACATGTCCTAGTCTATTATGCCACAACTCAAGAGAATAATCAGAAAATGCAACAGCATTAATGTCATCAAACTGGTTGACAAGCTAAATTTTAAACATTCCTTCAGTTTGATAAGCCTTCCCGAAGTATGTTCCTTTCTTGGACATCACCATCTGACCAGCATTGATGTCCATCCTCAAGCCTGCGTTGCAGAGCAGGCTCCCAGAGATCAGGTTCTTGGCAATCGTCAGAACATGCTTCACACCTTGAAGCGTCAGAGTGTTCCCAGAAGTGAGTTTCAGTTCCACGGTCCTGATCCCCAGAACTTTAGCTTGGGCCTGGTTCGCCATGATAACCTTCTCAGATATCGGCTGGTACGTGACGAACCATTCCTTGCCAGAACAGACATGGCAAGTCGCACCAGTGTCTATCTACCAGTCAGAGTCAACCCCCACAGTTGTGACCTGTGCGATCATAGCAACAAAGTTAGAAACCAATAAAACCTTATTAGGCACACCTTTCTCTGATTGTTTAGGCTTAGATCTGCATTCACTCTTGTAGTGTCCTTTCTTGCCATAATTGTAACAAGTCACGTGGGACTTAGTCTTCTGTTGCTTGAATGAAGGACCCTTCACTTTTATATTAGTGAAGTCCTTCTTCTTGGGATGAGAAGCCGTTTGCTTCCTCTTGGGATCTCTCGTCTGCACTAGATTAGCTTTAGCCAACTGTTTGGACAGAGTATCCACCTTCTGTTGGAAACGCATCTCGTCCTCAACATGGATCTCTTGAAGTAGATCTCCCAAGCTAATGTCTAGCTTCTTTCTGTGCATCCTTGCATTGAAGGTACTCCATCCAGCAGGAAGTTTTGAGATGATCCCTCCAACGACAAACTTGTCGGGAAGGGGCATCTCTTCGTCTTCCAGTTTCTGACGTAGCTTCAGAAATTCCTTCACCTGTGGCAACATGGACTTCTCGTCCTCAAAGAGCAATTTGTGATATTTTTCAACCACAAACATTTTGCTCCTGTTCCTGTCTTCTTCATACAGTTTTTCCACCGACTCCCATATGTCTCTGGCAAGTTCCTTCTTCGAGTAGGATTCTGCCAGGGAGTCCTCCATAGCATTCAGGATGAGGAGCCTGTAGATGCTATTTTCCCTTCTCCATTTGGCCTGGAGTTTGGTAGCCGCATTGATTGCGGTAGTAGATCCGGTGTTTGGAACAGAAGGTTCTTCCTCCAACAGAACATGATCAACGTCTTTTAGTTAAAGAGTTAGATAAACCTTTCTCTTCCAGACTTGATAATGCTCTCCATCGAGCTTTTCCAACTTGCAGTAGTCCGATTGGACGAGCGAAGCATTAATGTTTTCCATCTATAAGGATCTTGCTTTGAGATTGTTAGTCCCGGGACTTGATCAAAGATGGTAAAACAGATGCAACAGAGATCTACGATGATACAAAAACCAAATAACCCGATTACAATATGGAGGAGGAAAATAGAGAAAAAAAGATCTCTCATTCTTCCTTGCAAATGTGTTGCAATTGGGACAGAACGAGGTACAATAATCTAGAGAAAGATGAGAAGAAAAAAAATGCTGGGGTGTCAAAACACCGTTGCTCAAAGCAAGATTCGCCCCACACGAACTGCTTCCAGAAACCAGCAAGTTTGAAGAACTTGTGGAACACTCGAAGTCACCTCTGTACTGACTCCTCGGATGGACTTGCAATGGCGACAGCAGCTCTCTCTTTTTCCTTTTCTGACTTATATTTTCGTAGTAACCATAAAGGAGGCCAGAAGAGAGTATTTATAGAGAGAGGGTGGAAAGCCTAGCCGCCTCTTCATTTATGGAAAGATTGAATCAAATACCAAAAAGATAGCAACGAGATTATTTTAAATCCCACAAAGATGGCAACAAAATTAATTCAAATCCCACAAAGATAGGATCTGAATTAATCGCATTGAATCAGTCTTTCCATAACTGACTTGTAGTCTGCACAGTCAGCAGAACCCTCCATGCGGCAGCAGCAGCCTGGCCGCATGAGTCGCATGAGCTGCATGGCCTCATGGCCGCATGGACCGCATGAGCCGTATGGACCGCATGGGCCGCATGGGCCGCATGAGCCGCATGGACCGCATGGGCCGCATGAGCCGCATGAGCAGTGCAAAGTGCGCCAACAAAATACCACATTATGCCTCATGAGGCCATGAGCCCGAGTCCGAGTCCGAGTCGCTAAGCCCCTTTGGGGCTTAGCTCCAAATGGAATTAATCCAAGAGAATGACAAAAGCATTAATGCTTAATCCTTGGAGCCTTATTCTTACCTTCTAGTAAAATCACCCATATGGTTCCCTCCTTAGGGTCACCACCCCATGTGCATCTCTCAACAACATAACCAAGTATATATGTTGAGATAACTCATGGTGCATTTCCGATGTGGGACAATAATTTTACAAGGCATGTTGAGAGCAAGCTCTCTCCATTAAAGAAAGCACCAACAGTTGATACATACTGAACTGTCACCCTTAAATGGAATGTGGCTGAGAACATAAGACAAAACTGGTATTAGCCTGAATGCCATCCACTTTTTCCCCTTGTTTTGGAATAAAAATGCTTAAGACACCTCCACTGCTATATTAGTTATGTGGAATTAAAAAGAAAGTGACTCGTCTGTATTCTCTTAGAAACTTAGATAGTTTGGGTTTAGAGATCATTATATTACATTTCACTCTCACTTTCTTTTTTCCTTTGTCTATTCCATTTCTTAGTTTCTAGTTTATACACAGAATCTTCTTTAGTCAAAATAAACAAAAAAATTGCAGTGGTTGGTGCTAGACCATATTTTGTTGCTTCCTTGCTTTAGTACAAACATGACTTGCCCTTTGGAAACTAAGTATTCTAATTAAAATAAAGTATTCTAATTCAGCCTACATTCCCAATCAGTCAAAAACTAAATGCTTACAAAGAGTTGTTGACCACAACACAAATAAGCTGAAGCAAGTTATACTAGAGTTAGCAAATTGACGGGCTGGAACATAATTTGAAACAAGACCAATTTTGAGCTAGATATAGGACATGAATTCAAATTCCGAGCGGTTAATCGGGGATCCGTCAAAAATTTTGCTTGATTCGAGATAGACTTCACATCGCGCATAGTCGACAAAAGAGTTACACAAATCTTCGTCGACGATCGCTGAAATTTTTGGTCGGAGACCATGTGTTTTTGAAAGTAACGCTCATGCGTGGCATGATGCAGTTCGGTGTTAAAGTCAAATTGAGGCCGAGATTTGTAGGCCCTTTAGAGATCCTCGAGCGAGTTGCATCTGTTGCTTATCGGCTCGTACTACCTCTTGTCTTGGCTGAAGTGTACGATGTTTTCTACATTTCACAACTTTGAAAATACGTGCACGATCCAAGTTACGTGTTTAGCTTCGATCAGTTAGAGCTACGTATGGACTTGTCTTACTCGGAGGAGCCTATTCAAATTTTGGACTGAAAGGAAAAGACCTTACAAAATCGGTGGATGTCTTTGGTTCACGTGCGTTGGCGGAACCATTCAGTTGAAGAATCGACATGGGAGATAGAGGCAGAGACGAAGGAGAAGTACCCTTATTTTGAAGTTTCAGGACAAATTTTTTTCTTAGTGGTATATTATGTAGTACCCAATTTTTGATAGGCGATGGACTATGTAATATGCTTGTGGTGAGTCAGACTAGGTCGAAAATTTAGATGGCTAGTCTGACTCGATCGCTGAGCTTGGCTTACGATAACGCTTTGTGGCATCAAACAAATCGATTTGGACGAATGTTACGAGAATCGATCCAACTAATGGAACAACTTCTGTTGTAATAAGTCCTAAATGCAGTAGGCTACGTCTCGACGAATGAGCTCTATATAAGAGTCCCTTCGATGGGACCAGGCTACTGTATAGTTTTATTGAGTTTTTGCTGCTTGGTTTTGATGAATGTATTTTTGCGTCAATTTTTGCATTTATTATAAGAATTTTGAAATTAAGGATTAAAGAAGGGATTCTGATAAAATGTTGGTGCCATTGCAGGAGCTTGCATAACTGAAGCTTGAACGTTGCGAAGTGCTCCGACTCTCGGTACGATCGAATACTTGGTGGATGGTTCGGCGTCTTCTTTTCTACTTTTTCCCACAAATAAAATTTTTGTTGTCTCAAACTTATTCAAATCGACGATGCCAAGTTAAATGCATGCCAAATCACTAAGATCAAGACTCGGGATAACTGTATCGATTTAGAGTAATTTACTCTGAAAATATAAGTTTTACACCAAAAAGAGAAAAGTTAAGGTTCTAGAAAAGAGCGAGACTATTTCACGATCTGCAAAATATAATAAAATGTCGGATGCAACATATGGTGCCTCGGGAAATATGGTGCCTACGGGACGCTAAATCAGAATGTACGACTTTCAGGAAATGAACTCTCACATGAGTCAAAATGATAATGCTGCTTAATATTGTCCGTGCTATGCAATATGTTTCAAATGTTAAACTATTCACGCATTGGCATGGTCATGGACAACTTGTGCACAAGTTTGGCTTTCCTCGAAATAGTATTCCTGGGCCGTAGAACCGAATCGACCTAGGGGAAAGTATGAGTCATGCTTCGGCACGAGGCATTCTGAGACTTCAGGCAGGCTTGCAACTGTTTGCCATGAAATATAAAAGAACAGAACAATTATCGGAGGACCGGACTTTTACTTCACGTTACAAACTTGCTCATACAAAGAAAGCCTAGGAACGAAAACCTAGGTACAGCAATCTAAGTACAATTGTTTATTTTAAATTCTGGGGGGTGACGATAGAGGTTCGGAAAGGCGACGGCAGCCCTGCCTTACTCCTTGGATGATTGGTATGCAGCCTTGGCTCCTGTGAAGAGATGGTTGGCGTTGATGAAGAAATGCTCTTCTTGCTCTCCCTCTATTACTCTTCTGGCTTCTCTCTCTCTCTCTGTGTATTTTTTCTCTGATTATTGGGGGAGTCTCTCCGTATATCTTTCTCTGATAGTGTATATTTTACAAGCGAATGGCACCTTGCTATTTATAATAGTGAGGACGTCATTAGGGTTTGGATGATTACCCATTCTCAAAGCGGCGACGACCTGATGTATAATCAATCTAGACCATTAGTTTAAGGCATGAAGGATCTGGGCCATAAATGGGGATAGTATTGAATCCTGTGAATGATTAATGCTGATTGCTTTAAATCTTCATGATTGGTTGTGTCAAGCTTGGATCTCTCACCTCGTGTCCCATTGGCTTGATCATGAATGATATGACCTGATCTCATTAATTATGAGGATAACGTTAAATATGGTCATTGGGATCTGGTAAATCTCTGATTGATCTGCATCCCATAATCATCCTTGCTACCAGCTGTCAAGTCGTAGGGGCCATTGAATCTCTGCCATGTGTCTTAATGGTGGACCCTGTCAGAACCGCATGATATCCATGAACCGCATGAGACAGCGTCTCAGTGAGCCGCATAGGTATAGTACTTGCGAGCCGTATGGGATGGCTTCTTGGTGAGCCGCAGGAAGATGACTCTTGCCAGCCGCATGAAGCTGTTCTTCAATTGAGCCACATGGGAGTAGCCACGTGGCAATCTCGGATCGTGTCAGAGATTTTCTCCTGTTTCCAAAGAGTCTGTCATTATGACAGGACCATTATGACACTTCATGTTAGAGCCGTCAACTGTCAAATCATGGCAGAGCATTGAATAGGGCCATTACTCGATGGCTAGCTGTGTGAAGGGGTCCCATGGGGACACGTGGTGTTGATCGAACCGTATATCTTTGTTGGTCATATGTGAGCCGCATGTACTTCTGAACCGTATGCGGCTGGGGGGCTCTTTGAACCGTATAGGACTGTCCCTATGTAAGCCGCATGGACTCTCCTGCCCCGAGCCGCATGAGACTAAGAGTCTCTCTGAACCGCATGGGACCGCTCATGTATGAGCCGTATGGGGTTCTCCTGTTCCAAGCCGCATAGATCATCATTCTGATATTTTCCATGCTTCTACAAGACCCCCTTAAAAGTTTTCAATTTGCAAAATTGAAATACTTTGAATAAGAAGCATGGCCTTTGTTGACCGCATAGATGATTCAGCCGCATGGATTTATCTGGCCGCATGAGCTGTTAGGTCGCATAGACTTTTTGCCACGTGTCCCAACCACGTGTGCAAATCTTCTGCATTAAATGTCCTTGATTCGCCGCCTCTTGGGGGAGGATCCCAAGGGTCAGTTTTGTTTTGACCGAAGCATTTTTCCTTTATTCTTTTAGGCGGCGCGTGGATCGAGGCGTTTGTTTGATTTTTCGAGCCTCCTTCGCCTATAAATAGGAGTAATTTTATTCTTTGAGGGTTTCTTTACCTTCTCTCTTTTGCTCGAACTCCTTGTTGCCGACTTCCTCTTCGTCTTCTCCCATCAACGATTGCCAATGGCTCCCAAGAAGACTACCGCTGCTACGGGCAAGAAGGCCGCGTCGTCGTCTGCGACAGCGAAGGACAAGAAG
Source organism: Iris pallida (assembly GCA_029216955.1). Taxonomy (NCBI): domain Eukaryota; kingdom Viridiplantae; phylum Streptophyta; class Magnoliopsida; order Asparagales; family Iridaceae; genus Iris; species Iris pallida. The sequence continues at coordinate 6,060,862 of JANAVB010035019.1, forward strand.
GCCGCATCTTCATCGACGGTGGCGAACGTGGCGGCTCCTCCGCCGGCTGACGTACATGTTTTTCACCCCGACGTTCACCCGCCTATTGCTGGTAGGACCATCAATATGAACTGTCACGGCTATGCTGTATATTTTATGCGCGAGCCTATATTTCCAAGTATGCTGCGTGTCCGAATCTTGTTCGAGTCGCATGGGATATGACCTAGGTCTGAGCCGCATGAAAGTTGTTGTTTGCAGCCGCATAACCACTTCATCCTCAGGGCCGCATAAGCTCATCTGGACTGGACCGCATGAGCTTTTTCAAACTGAGCCGCATAAGCCTATTTCGGACTGAACCGCATAAGATTATTTGAACTAAACCGCATAAGCTCATCCGCACTGAACCGCGTAAGCCTATTTTGAGCCGAACCATATCACGTAGTTTGTGTTTCGGCTATCTTTTTGACTTGTTTCTTTTGTTTTTTCTTCAGTGAATCTACTAGTAAATCCTGCGGGGGAACTTATAGTGGGCTCAAATCAGTTCATCTTGGGCGTACGTCTTGATGACTTAATTAAGCATGTGCTGAATCAATTTCCTGTTGATGAGCCTTCGGAGAGGTTGAACGCCATTGAGAATCAGACCCTCCATTATCTCCGTGCCATGATGAATACTGGGAAGCTGGATGGATTATACCTGAAGCCTTCATTCCTCTTTGGAGATGCTTTAATCATAAAGAATCCCCGAGTATTAGAGATTTCTGAGAACTGGAAATTTTCTTTGGATGAGATGGCGATCCATATTCCTCTCATGGAACGTCATTATCCTCTGTCGTGGTTCAATATGGTGTTGTTTGACAGGAAGATGGTGGGTAACTTAACTCCTACCCAATCAGGGATGTTGATGGGCAACATCCATTATAACCCGAACATGCGGCCAGCATACGCGGGTAAGGATTCCGTCCTTCGGTACATGATGGGTCTGGCCCCAGGCTCTTTCATGAATGTATACGGTCCCAACTTCACACTCACTCAAGCTGATACATTCCTGAATCGATTTGCTCACAAAAAATCTTATCCCGTTGGCAGACTGACATTGCTGAACTGGATAAACCCCACTTCTACGTGGGCCCGGTTGACCACTTGGGTTCTGCAGATCTACAGAACATTCCTGCGGGAGGTGGGACTTTATCATGCCATTCGGGGTACTTGTCACGGGCTTCCTATCAATAAACTATTGTTCGTGGCGCTCTTGGAGATGTATAACCGGCAAACGGGGACGTTCTTTGCACCCGAAGGGGAGTTGGGGCTTTCTCTCCATGAGATGTATACTGTCTCCAGACTTCCGTGGGGGAACGAGCCTTTCGAGGTGTATACCCCGTCGAATGAGGAGTTCGAGGACTTGAACCGACGACTCCCAGGTTTTGTTACGGTGTATCAGGAGTTGCTGTGTCATCATAGTGCTTGTCACCAGATGGCTATAAAAACGGTAGATAGCTCAGAAGGGACTGCTCCCCACACCACATCCTGGGTCAATTATCTTTTTAAAGTTGACCCTTCTGGCGAAGTTACTCCTCGAGCCCCTCGAACGCATGGAGAGATAAAGGACCTAATGTCGAGCGTCAAAAAGTTGCAGTCCAAGAGCGACATATTCGGGAGTCAAACTGGCTCTCTTAGCTATTTTTACTACGGAACCACACAGATGTCAGAGAAGGCACTCCTGGCTGGATTTTTAATGATATGGCTACGAAACTGCGTAGTCTCGGGAGGAGCAGGTTCTATCGAGAGGATCGGTCGCCACTTCATTCTCCATGCTGTTAAACTGGTATTTGGAGTTAGACTGGCCCTTCTTCCTTCTATAGTGTGTAGCATACACTATGGTCTTCGAACATTCTCGTCCAAGGTTATTGAGCGCAATAAGACGCTGGATTTTGAGCGCATAGAACTGCCTTTCCACAATTTGATGGGGTGGTTGGCGATGCACTACAAGTCTTTGATAGGACCTGGAATAGCGGAAGATGCTACAGATGAAGACGCTTTCCTTTTCAAATGCCATCGCCGGTCTTGGGAATACAATACTATGCCAGCTTGTCGGAGGGCGCTGGAGAGGGTGGATGGGTGTGAATTTTTTGTGTCTGTTCCTCATTTTTCTGATGAGAAAGTGAGGAATGTATACCTTGAGGGTACCGGACCTTCTCACTTTCTGTCTCCAAATATGCTCACCTGGTTGCGTAACATCCGTCCCGCGCATCTGGTTTATCGTAACCGTGATAATGTGTACCTGGAGCCCTACCTCCCCAGTAGGTTTTCCTGCCAATTTGGCTATAGCCAGTTATTTCTTGATTGTCCCAACCCTTGCTTGGGATTTGAAGGTAGCGTCCTTGATGGTGTCAGGGCGTGGAATTATTATGACGCTTATCATACTCGGGCCAGCTTCTCGGTCCCCGATGCCAAGGCGCCGAGGGAAATTTTGTACGTGGCTGCTTTGTATCATGTTATGGCGAATAAGCCTCCTGTTAATTTCGATCCGAGTACCATTTTCATCGTGGGTACCGGTTTAGAGGAGAAGCCCAAGGGGGCCAAGGCTAGAAAGCAACTAGCGCTCCAGACTCCCCTTCCTGAATCCGAGTCTTCCGAGTCGGCTGAGGAGGATGATGATCATGATAGCGGAGACTCCCTTTCTGGTGGGGGTGAAGAAGTATCGGATCAACCGCTTCCCACACCCGATGAACTGGCGGAGGATCCGTTACTTGCTACACAAGAGGAAGTAGTGAGGGAAGAACAGCCTCCCGCTGTGTCTGGTCCCTCACGTAAACGAGTCAGACGTGAGTCTTCTGACAGCAGATCGACCTTTTTCGTGAAGAGAGCTGTCGTTAGGTCTCGTGGATTACCTATTACCGAGAAGGGTGAAGATGCAGACGATGTTCCGGAGGTATGACCAAGTCGGAGCCATCTCTTTGTTGTAGTTTTCTTTTCTTTTGGAGATATGACCTGACCATTTTTTTGTAGGCGTCCGACGAACCAGGCTCTCCTTAACCGTCTACTGCCCCTGGCGTTGATCTGGCCCTTGCTGATTTGATTAGCAACATGTGTGCTGCGGTCCTTTCTGCGGGGGCTCTCTCAGCGGCGACTGGAAGCTCCCAGGTTGCTGAGGCCTCGGCCCGGGGTGACGAAGGTTTCCTCGGGCCCGTCTCCGAGATCGCTGAACTTCAGCAAGGCGACGCCGATCTCGTTGCATCCCTTTCCGAGGGTGCAGGGGCGGAGGAGTCTATTATACCTGACTCGGAGACTGTTGGTGAAGAGGCTACGGTGGCTGTAGGCGAACCTCAGCCTCCACACTCCTCCACTGGTAAGATAAGCCAAATATTGACTAGTGAGGGGGCTTATTTGCTCTATCAACATATCCTCCTGGTGAAATCGATTCATGGTTGCCTTGGCCCTATAGGTCCTGACCCTTTACTTTCCACCGCAAATGTTCTTGGGGAAGGCTCGGCCTGCCGTGATCTGGGAGAAAGGAGCGTTTCCTCTCCTTCGCCGTCTCATATCGAGGGGCCTTCCGCCAGCCCTGGGCAGATGGGAATGGAGCTGGCGATGGTCTCCACCTCATCCTCTGCTGATCATACGGCTCCGGAGATTGACCTCTCGACCCTGCCGAGCATTCAAGTTCTGCGGGCCGCTGAAGAGGAGTTGGTCGCTATTCATGCGTCCTTCCGTGCGGAGTTTGTTTCTCTTGTGGCAGGAGCGGCAGATTCTGTTGCGTCTTCTTCAGCGTTGCCGGCTACACTCCCGTTGACACCGACTTCCTCGGAGGCTCTGGACGAGGTGATGCAGGATGTGGTCGACAACTTCTATCGCCATTTAAAGAGGGGCGCAGATGCTGCTGTAGAACGGGGGACCCCTTTTACTCTGTCTCTGCGGTGCGCTCGGGGTCAGGTTGCAACTTTGAAGTCTCTTTCTGGCGGGGTGGGGTTGGCTGCACTCCTGGAGCCTAAGTTGGCAGAGGCTGATCAGCTTGTGACCCAATTGCTGGCGATACGGCAGGCGGGCTTGCCTGCTGTGATTGAACGGGAGCTGTACTTCCTCATTGCTGCTCGGGATAGGATCAAGCTCGCTCGAGATACTGCCGGGCCAGTTGTGCAGGGGGACCTTGACAAGTTCTCCGCTTCGTATGACAGGCTGGGTCGTCGAAGTCAGGCTTGTCGGGCTCGGAAAGAGTCTGCTTCTCGTGGAATCGTTGATACGAGGGAGCGGATTCTCGCACTTCAGAGGGAGTTGGCCTTCTTAGAGTCAGAGTTGGAGGCTGCTCATACGGAACAGGAGTCGATTGCTCGGGAGGCCGAAAGGGTTTCCCGATCTTCTGTCAACCTGGAGCGGGCCTTTAAGAGATTCGAGGATAACTGGCAAGCCCATGCTCAACTGGAGGACGAGGCGGTGCTGACCCAAGAGGCAGAGCGTCGACCTACCCAGAGGTTTGAGCGGTCGGTTGCCTTGCTGACGGACCGTCTCAGGGCGTTATGTGCCCCGAAGCAGTGATCGACTTTCTGTTTTTCTTTTGCTGTTGTTTTCTTTTTCGTCTTTTTTTTGTTTTGATCTTGTAAGGGATGTGATCCTAAATGATGTAGCACTTTGAATTTTGAATGAATGAGCATGTTTTAACTCATCTTCTCTTTCTTGTACTTGCGGTGTTCGTGGAACTGGACTTGCTGGGGGATTATTTGTGGACCTGTTATCCTAGGCGTTCCTTGGTTTTAGGTACGGATAACAAGTTTGGTCAGGATATCCGGAACAGCCATGGCAAAGTGGTCATGGGTGCTCTCGGTATTAGGAAAAAGAATGCCGTAGAGCAGTTGGGCTCCCGGGGCATGGTGAGATGGTGGATTTATGCTAAGAAGCTTAGCAAGAGATATTTGTGGACCTATTATCCTTTGCGTACCCTGGTTCAGGATACGGATAATGGGATGAAAGGAAATCAACATATTTGCTCAGAGGTTATGAGGTCATGGCAAGCATGAGGGTTTTACCGTAGAATTTTCCTGCTCAGAGGTAATAAAGACATGGCAGGGGAGACTTCACAGAATATATTCGTGGTCAATAGCGGACATTTGTGGTCAACAAAGAACGTTTGTGGTCAACAGTGGACATTCATTGTCAACAGAGGACATTTGTGGTCAACAGAGAACATTTATGGTCAACGGAGGACATTTGTGGACCTATTATCCTTGTCGTACTCCGGTTGTGGGTACATATAATAGGTTTAAAGGGAACCGACATACTTGCTCAGAGGTAATGTGGACATGGCAAGCATGAAGGTTTCTTCGACGGAGCCTTCCCACTCAGAGGTAATGAGGACATGGCAGGAGTGGGCTTAATAAAGAGGGGGTGCACAGAACGACTCAGAGGTAGGAGAACGTGGAAGTTCTATGCGAGGGGGCAGTTTGGTTTTGGTGGAAGTAAAAACGACTCAGAGGTAATGAGGACATGGCCGTTTCGAAAATTTGTGGATCGATTACCCTTTTTTGTGCGCTGGGAGTGCGGGTAGTAGATCATGAGGGAGGATCTCTTCCAGGAAGGAAGTTCAGAGGTATAATCATACGTGACTTACTATCTGAAAGAGTGACCGGAATGTGAGTTCAGAGGCACCAGCGGGTACATAACTCGGTAATTTAGAATATTGAGAAAGTGTGAGTTCAGCGATACCAGCGGATACATGACTCAATAATATGAAGGGAATGTGGAGGTGAGTTCAGCGGCACCAGCCGGTACATGACTCGATAATCTGAAATGTTGTGGATGTGAGTTCAGCGGTACTAGCTGGTACATGCCTCGATGATCTGGAGAGAATGTCGTTTAGACATAATATTTCTTCAGGAACTTGCCGTTGACGGGCAACATGAGCAAGTCTCCGTTTTGTTTTGCGAGGCGGTAAGCACCGTTGGAGAATACTGTCTCAATGATAAATGGGCCTTCCCACTTTGGCTGGAATTTGTCGGCGGTCTTGTGAGTCATGACCATCGGCCTCCGGACTGCCAGAATAAGATCGTCCACCTGGAATGTTCTGATTTTGACCTTCTTGTTGAAGGCTCCGGAGATGCGTGCTTAGTATAGCTCAATTCTTTGCTGAGCCAAGAGGCACTTTTCGTCTAGTGCCTCTAATTCCTGTAGCCGACGATGGTGGTTTTCGTCTGTCATCAATTGATGTGTGAGGGCGACGCATAGTGAGGGGATCTGAGTCTCCTATGGGAGGACTGCTTCACTTTCGTACACTAGGAAGAATGGTGTATTCTCGGTGGCTGTTCGAACTGTGGTGCGATAAGCCCATAAGCATTCACCGAGCTTCTCGTTCCAGTCGCGTTTGTTGGAGGAGACAAACTTCTTGAGGAGTTTGATGATTGTTTTGTTGAATGCCTCTGCCAACCCGTTCGCTGCCGGGTTGTACGATGTCGAAGCGACATTCTGAATACGGTGCTTATCGCAAAACCGATAGAATGCGTGGCTTACAAACTGCGGACCATTATCATGGATGATCCTTCGGGGCAGTCCAAAGCGGTAGATGACGTGATGCTTAAGGAAGCTGATCACGTTTGAAGTCTTAACTTCCGCGAGTGGGACAGCTTCTGCCCATTTGGAGAAGTAATCAGTGATCGCAAGTATGAAGCGATGTCCTCGGAAGGAAGGTGGGGTGATCGGACCAATGATATCCATTCCCCATGCTTCGAATGGCCAGGACGCCACTGTCGGATGTAGAAACTCGAATGGTTGGTGAATGAAGTTCGCGTGGACTTGGCAGGCTTTGCATTTTCTAGCATAATCTATCGCATCTTCCACCATTGTAGGCCAATAGTAGCCCATTCGGCGAAGGCGGTCTTGCAGTTTTGGACCGGGCTGGTGGGCTCCGCAGACACCGTCATGAGCTTCTCGTATGGCTTCTTTGGCTTCTGCATTTGACAGACACCGAAGCAGTAATCCATCGTAGGAGCGGCGATACAGCATTTTTGTCTCTGTATCGTAGAAGAATCTGAGAGAACGCCGTCTGATGGAAGTGGCTTCCTTTGGGTTCTCGGGCAGGATGTCGTAGACGACGAAGTCGATGAATGGTTGTCTCCAATCTGGGGCATCCTCGATCGTCTGTGCGAAATAACTCGCCACGAATTGCACATTATTCTTTGGACAGACCAGATCGTGGCCTATCACATCCACTGATTGGCGATCATGATTCGAAACTGCTAGGGAAGCGGCAAGACCAGCTAAGGCATCAGCTTCGATATTTTGGAGTCTGGGGACATGTTCGATGAAGAACCCCTCGAACGACGAGATGATGTCAATCGCCATTTGATGATAAGGGATCATGTCTTCGTGGCGGACTTTGTATGAGCCCCGGATCTGATTGACGATTAGTTGGGAATCGCCGTATGTTCAAGGTATTCTACCCCCAGCTCTCTTGCAAGTTGGAGGCCAATGACCAGAGCGTTGTACTCGGCCATATTGTTAGAGCAAGGCTCTGTGAGGGAATAAGCATGGTTAATCACCAATCCGGAAGGGGAGATCAGCACTACCCCGACTCCGACGACTATATTGCCTTTAGGTCCGGTCCTCGAAGCACCGTCGAAGAACATTCACCATATATTCTCGTGAGAGGTTGCATGCGAGTCGGCGACCTCATCTGGGATCTCTTCATATATCCTGGAGGACTCCGAGCCTGGGTGGGCTGCTAAGAAGTATGCCAGGGATTGACCTTTGACTGCCTTTTATGGGACGAAGATCATATGATAAGGGGACATCAATATTGCCCATGTAGCGAGATGAGAGCTGAGTGCCCCTGGTTTAGTCATGAGGACCCTGAGAGGGTTGATTCGTGAGATCACGTGTATCATTTTTCCGGTGACATAGTGTCACATTTTCTGAATGGCGAACACCAGGGCGAGGCATTCCTTCTCCACAGCGGTGTATCGGTGCTCTGGCCCAATCATCATTCGGCTGAGGTAATATATGGCCTGCTCATGGCCTGCGTCGTTGTTCTGTGCCAGCAGAGCCCCGAGGGAATGTTTTATTGCTCGTACATAGAGCAGAAATAGTTTTTCAGGAACCGGAACCACCAAAACTGGAGGATTTGACAAATATTCTTTGATGCTGTCGAAAGTACGCTGACATTCCTCGTTCCATACGAATGAGACTCCTTTCTTCATGAGGTGCGTGAACGGTCGGCATCGGCCGAAGAGGTTGGAAATGAACCTCCTGATGTAAGCTAGCCTCCCTTGGAGGCCTCTGAGTTTGCAAAGATTTCTCGGGGGACCCATCTCCATGATTGCCTTCGTCTTCTCAAGGTCTACATGGATACCCTATGCAGTGATGATGAATCCCAAGAACTTTCCGCTAGAAACGCCCAGAAAGGACTTCGTAGGGTTTATTTTTAAATTGTGCGCTCGCATTAGGTCGAATACCGTTTTTAGATCCTGCAGATGGTCTCCCTTGCAGCGACTCTTAACGGCTATATCGTCAACATAGCACTCCACTGTCTTGCGTAAGTGGTCTCTAAAGATGATGCTCATGGCTCGTTGATAGGTGGCGCCAGCATTCTTCAAACCGAAAGGCATGACTGTGTAGCAGTACGTGCCAATTGGCGTTCAGAATGATGTATGCTTTTCGTCATCAGGAGATATTTTGATTTGGTTGTACCTCGAGAAGCCATCCATGAATGACATACGTTCGAAGCCGCAGGTATTGTCGATCATGATGTCTGTGATAGGAAGGGAGAATTCATCTTTGGGGCATGCCTCGTTCAGATTGCGGAAGTCGATGCAGATTCAAATCTTCCCATTCTTCTTGAGGACGGGTACTATATTGGTGACCCAATCGGGATGTTGCTCCTCACGAATGAAGCCGCTGGCTATCAGTTTGTTGACTTCGACTTCGATCGCGTCCATGATGCCTAGATGGAAGCGTCGCTGTTGTTGCTTGACTGGCTTCGCATCTGGCCGAATATTGAGTTTGTGAAGAGCAATATCGGGATTAAACCCTGGCATGTCTTCATAGCTCCAGGCGAACACATCAATGTATTCTCTGACAAGTTCTAGCAGCGACCCCCGTTCTTCGTCTGTTAGGTTTTTACTGACGAAAATTGGTTTTGGAGAAGATTCGCTGTCGAGATCCACTTGTATGACCTCATCTTCAGTAGGAGGTTCTCTTTGTTCGAACCGCTTTTCCCATTGTGTGTCCAACTGCTGGGCCCACAGTTCTAGCTCGAGGATTTCGGGGATGTCTTCGTCTTCTTTGAAAGCGTCGGCGAATGCCATGTTGACTGTCATGACTTGTCTGAATACATCTCCGATGCTGGTATCCGAGTCAGAAGTTGGTGACCCGGTCGAATGTAACTGCCAGTCGCATTCTTTATCTGAACTCTCAGGGGTCATAGTAGGCGTTACATACCCCAACCCGTATCGAGTTTTGCTATAGTAGTCTCGTGGTTTGCCCGCCGGGACTGACGGCTTCAAAGGTGATCGTCGCCCAGTGCCGTCGTTTAAACCTGGCGTTATCTCCAGATCATACCCCTGTTTCTGTATGAGATATTTGGATTGAGGGCTATAGAGATACAGAGGCAGTCTTTCGGCATCTGACCCGAGGTCGGCTTCCTCTATGGTGAAGGGATGCGGGTTGTTTGTCCGGCCGAAGATGATCGGATGATCCCCTCCCTCGATTATTCGGTAAGCGTCTTCTACTGGAGTAAGTTGGATCACGGTGTACATATTTGTCACTTGTGTGTGTAGATGAGTGCCTATATCGTGTTCCATAGCATACATTGTACATAGCTTATTGAGCTCGGTGTAGTTCAAAGATAACCCTTTATTGATGAAGTAAGGTATTTTTTCTAGGGGGATTACATCATCAGCGGAGGGAACACCAGTGTGGGCAGCCACATACTTGGCTAATTCTGGTTCCTCTTCGGCTACCCCCTGTGTGAATGAAGACTGAGAGGACGTCCTGGGAAGCTTGATTGTCAGTGGTTCAGTTGATGGAGCAGAGCGTGGAGTTGTTGGCAGACTAGCGACCCCCAGTTTGGCACTTGATGTGGAGCGAGGAGTGGCCGGTTCGCTGGAGGTGTCAGACCTTGCATCGGGGTGACGACCCTTCTTGGGAAGGTGTATCGTCAGTGGCCTATTGGAGGGATTGAGCTTTGCCGCTTGGGGTTGACCGACTCTCGGCAGTCTGATTGTCAGTAGCCCCGTTGTGGGTCTCGGCACTTGGCCGGACCTTGGCAGCCGGATTACCATCTGCTCTTTCTGCGCCGAGAGACTGATCGCGTCCTTCCGCAGAGTGGCAGTAAGGGGTACGGACCTTTCCGGTTTGCGAGCTTGGAGGTGGATTGTCAGAGGCTCTTCTGATCCTGTGGCCGTCTCAGTACTAGCTTGTACATTTCCTTCATCAAGGTGCCTCTTCGACTTTTCGTATAGGCAGGAGTCCGAGTAGTAAGATTCGATCCCTTTAAAGGGATCGATGTCAGCAAATTCCGTCTTCACGAAGCCGTGTTTGTCGACATATTTGAAGCATTGGTGCAGCGTGGAAGGCACGATCATATAATCGTGTATCCACGGACGCCCCAAGAGGATGTTGTATGAAGTGTCTGCATCTATGATGTAGCATGTGACTTCGGATTGGAGGTCGCCAATTTGACACTTCAGACGAATCTTCCCAATAGGGTAGCTCCTGCCCGAATTGAAACCGCTGATGGCGGTGCTTGTAGGTGTCAGGCGATGCATTGGGATGCGGAGATGATGTAGCAGACCATTCGGGATGATGCTTATGGAAGAGCCGGGATCAATGTGCATCCGATCCACCTTTACGTCGCCGATGTATCTCGTATAGTATAGTAGGCGATCGTGCAGGTTGGTTTTGATGAGCATGTCCTGCGGAGTGAAGACGATGTTGGGCATTGCTCCCATACAGGCACTGTCCTGGAGATCTACAGGTGAGTCCTTCCCGTTGAGGTTGGATTGAGCCAGATAGACATCGACATTTTGGTGTGCTTCGCTTAATGCAATACGAACGTCCTTGGAGAGCCTTAGGAGTTCGTACAGTGATAACTTGGCCGGTGTGTTAGCCAATTGCGCTAAGATGTCAAAGTTGTAGGGCCTATCTAGCCCTTGGGCTGCCTCTTTTCGGAGGGATTTGTCGAAGCGAGTCTCCCTCGGCATAGGCTTGTCGGTCGTCGAAGGCTGAGCCGGTCCCGGAGCATCAGTTGTAGTAGGTTGATGGTTTTCAGCTGGATTGTCAACCACAGGTTGGGATTGCGTTCCGGACCGTGTGACGACGGCTATAGCTTCCTCGTTGTCTGTCGAGGTTGTGTGACAGGTCCTGACTTTTCCACTTTTCTTCTTGTCGGTGGAAGATGGTGTGGGCCGAGTCACTTCTGACACCAAGTCTGGATGGATCCACATGACCTCCCCTCGAGATGTGGTGAGGGGTACTAGACCGGCAGCCTGATCTTGGAGAGGTGGAAGATTGGTAATCTCTATTGTCGCTAGAGGGACGGGGACCACCCCGTCTTGAGTCTCCGTCGGAGGGAAGCTGCCGAATTGTACGGACACCATATTGGCCGCCACGGTTACCTCTTCGAAATCGATGGCCAGAGCGTTCGAATCGATAAGATTTTGTATGTACCGTTTCAGCTGGTAGCAATCGTGTGTAGCATGATGGACATAGCGATGATAATGGCAGTACTTTGGATTCTCCATCTCTATCGGCCGTGGTTCCCGTCTTGGTGGAGGAAGCTGAATCCTGTCCCCTTTTATGAGCATGTCCAAGATGGGCTTAACGTGACCGTCTTCAAAGGAGTAAGTGATTTGCGGCCATTGTTTGTCTGCTGGCTTCGGCTCAGGTTTTTGTGCTGTATCGGCCACCATAGCCTGCTTTCCCTTGCTGTTCCGATTGTTGGAGGGGCTACCCCCATTATCGTTGTTGGGACGCTTGCCCTTGTTTTCTCCTTCCGAGATGTGCAATCCCAGTTGGCGAGCCTTCTTCAGTCGTTCTTCGGTGCTTGTGGCGCTGATGATGAACGTCTTCCAATCTTTGAATTGACTTTCGCCCATCCAGAGACTGATCGTTGGAAGCAGTCTCTTATGGCAAATTTCAATTAAAGAGGAATCTGGATTTCCGGAGGGCAGCTTCATGGCGGTTTGGCAGAACCGCTCAATGTAGTTCCTTGTCAGCTCCTTCTCCCTTTGGACGACGTCCATGAGGGTGGACATGGTGACATCCTGCCCTACTTCGTAGAATCTCTCCAAGAACATGCGCTTGAAGCCGGCGAAGGAGTGGATGCAGTTGTCCGGCAGATTGCGATACCAGTCGAAGGCGACTCCTTCCAATGCCCCAATGAATAATCGCGTGAGGATAGCATCATCATGGAGCAGATGGTCGGTAGTGACCTCGAAGTAAGTGATGTACCGACTTGCTGAGGTCTTGCCATCATATGGGTTAATATTGAACGGCTTATATCTTGGTGGGAATGGAACATCCCTCCATTCAGCAGGGTATGGTTGTCGAACTCTGAGGTCTTGAGCGTTTTCTTGGGCATGGAACATGGCTCGGAGCTCATGAACCTCTCTTCTTACTTTTCGGGCCTCATCTATCGCGGTAGGGGCTGTTATTTCGGGAGGATTGTTGCCCAGGTTCGGTGCCACCGAATTCGAGTCCGCATTGATCGCAGGACCCGTGCTTGTTTGGCCAGGCGTCCCTCCTTGCAGAGTTGGAAGGGCTGCTTTAATCTCGTATACAGACTTGACCAAAGCAAGTAATATGGCTTCGAGATTGTCGATGCGATGGTGATCACTGGAACCACTTTGATTGCTGTCTGTCATGAACACCGTCCTTGTATGATGAGAAACGGAAGGGACGGTGGGAGATGTATCCTCCGAGTCATACCCATGTACCGAGAAGTCATCGAGATATGTGGGAATATTCTTTTCTGGTTCAGACTCGAAAGGAACAGTACCCCCAGCCTCAGAGTTTGCTTCGTCTTGAGAGTCATGGATGTCCTCGGAGACATCACGTCTGTTGTACCTGATGGAAGAGTTGTTTCCCCGGGCTCGTCTTCTTGAAACATCAGATTGTTGTGGATGTTCGGAGGAGTGCTACCCCCAGTTCCCATGACCCCTAGCGATGTGGATGATGAATTTCCCATTGCAGCAGATTTCGTCTTTGAACGGGTGTGTTGGAATATTTCGGTGGAGGACAATCGTTTAGACGACAGTTTCTTAGCTATAGTGGTTGATATCTTGGGGCTGGAGATGCTTGTCTTCTTCCCTCTCCGCTCGGCGAGGATTTTTTGAGTGGAATTACAGGAGACAACAGGAGGTGCCTCGTCCTCTGAGCTCGGATGCTGTAGTCTTTGGAAGACTGATGGCCGATCTTCCGTCGCTGCCGCGTTGTTGCAACAGCAGTTGACGATGATTTGGGTGCAGTGATGTCCAAGCGAGGACTCTTTGCACGCCGAGGCTCCTTCTCTTTCCTTGCGCTTGTGGAGGATCGCCTCACGCAGGTCAGAGGAACCACTCTGTCCGTTCGCCGCTGGGGGCTGGACTCGAGCGATTCTATACAACTTCCCATCAGAGGCCCGTGTGATAGTCAACAGGAAGCCCCGATAGTCAGAGATTGGGATAGCTGACTGGGCTTGATGAGCCTACGCTGTCCTAGACTTCTTCTTTTTAGCACTTGCGGGTGCATAATAAGAAGAGTCTAAGTTAAATACCACAGAGTCTGGCTTATCATCCAGAGAACTATCAGAGTCAGGATCATATGAGAGACGGCCAAAGACTGATCGAGAAGAGCATGGAACGGACGCTATGCGGCTAGGATTGGAAATCGTGCAGGCTGTCTGCATGCGGTTATCTTCTGCTGTCGGATAAGTTGTTCTTGTGCGACTGGGAGCCACAACCGTGCAGGCTGGCCGCATGCGGTTGGCAACTGTGGCCGCATAGGTTTTCTGCAAACGATTGACTTCAGTGACCGCATGAGTCTCATCCACGCAGTTGGCAAATGTAGCCGCATAAATTATGCGGCTGACAGATATGGCCGCATGAGTTTTCTTCATGCGGCTGGCGGATGTAGCCGCATGAGCTTTCTTCCTGCGGCTAATACCCTTATGTGGCTCTGATCGCATAGAGTTCCTCTTTGTCCCTGCAAGTCCAGCATCATAGTATTTTCTTCTGCCGGACTTGGAGACAGCAGAGTTATCTACGGTCTGAAGTGGGGCCGTAGGAGAGTCTTGCTCGCCGTCTTGAACAATAGAGGGTATCCCGTCGAGGGCTTGGGGAGGAGCAAATGATTTTGGCCTCCACTCTTTGCGAGCCTTCGTCATGCGGGTGCACTTCTGGACCGGGCCAGCGCTTCCTTCGGAGAGCATCTCTTCAAATGCCCGTTGGTCGAAACGGACGACCATCTTTTATTGCGTGGAGCTAAGTTTGGCTGCATCCGACTGCGTCACCAACTCCTCAACCGTGGAGAAGTTTGTCCCCAGCAGAGTCGCCATCGTGTTTGCCATGAAATATAAAAGAACAGAACAATTATCGGAGGACCGAACTTTTACTTCATGTTACAAACTCGCTCGTACAAAGAAAGCCTAGGGACAAAAATCTAGGTACAGCAATCTAAGTACAATTGTTTATTTTAGATACTGGGGGGTGACGATAGAGGCTCGGGAAGGCGACGGCAGCCCTGCCTTACTCTTTGGACGATCGGTATGCAGCCTTGGCTCCTGTGAAGAGATGGTTGGCGTTGATGAAGAAATGCTCTTCTTGCTCTCCCTCTATTACTCTTCTGGCTTCTCTCTCTCTCTGTATATTTTTCTCTCTGATTATTGGGGGAGTCTCTCCGTATATCTTTCTCTGATAGTGTATATTTTACAAAGGAATGACACCTTGCTATTTATAATAGTGGGGGCGTCATTAGGGTTTGGATGATTACCCATTCTCAAAGCGGCGGCGACCTGATGTATAATCAATCTGGACCATTAGTTTAAGGCGTGAAGGATCTGGGCCATAAATGGGGATAGTATTGAATCCTGTGAATGATTAATGCTGATTGCTTTAAATCTTCATGATTGGTTGTGTCAAGCTTGGATCTCTCACCACGTGTCCTATTGGCTTGATCATGAATGATATGACATGATCCCATTAATTATGAGGATAACGTTAAATAGGGTCATTGGGATCTGGTAAATCTCTGATTGATCTGCATCCCATAATCATCCTTGCTACCATCTGTCAAGTCGTGGGGGCCATTGAATCTCTGCCACGTTTCTTAATAGTGGACCCTGTCAGAACCGTATGATATCCATGAACCGTATGAGACAGCATCTCAGTGAGCCGCATAGGTATAGTACTTGCGAGCCGCATGGGATGGCTTCTTGGTGAGCCGTAGGAAGTTGATTCTTGCCAGCCGCATGGGATGGCTTCTTGGTGAGCCGCAGAAAGATGACTCTTGCCAGCCGCATGAAGCTGTTCTTCAATTGAGCCGCATGGGAGTAGCCACGTGGCAATCTCGGATCGTGTCAGAGATTTTCTCCTGTTCCCAAAGAGTCTGTCATTATGACAGGACCATTATGACACTTCATGTCAGAGCCGTCAGCTGTCAAATCATGGCAGAGCATTGAATATGGCCATTACTCGATGGCCATCAGTGTGAAGGGGTCCCATGGGGACACGTGGTGTTGATCGAACCGCATATCTCTGTTGGTCGTATGTGAGCCACATGTACTTCTGAACCGCATACGGCTGGGGGGCTCTTTGAACCGCATAGGACTGTCCCTATGTAAGCCGCATGGACTCTCCTGCCCCGAGCTGCATGAGACTAAGAGTTTCTCTGAACCGCATGGGACCGCTCTTGTATGAGCCGTATGGGGTTCTCCTGTTCCGAGCCGCATAGATCATCATTCTGATATTTTCCATGCTTCTACAGCAACCTGGACAGAAGGTGCATCGTAATGCCATTGATAACCATTCCTTGTGGTGGCGAACACCAATGATCACATATAAGATAGTAGCATGCTCACATATTGTCTTATGCAGGTGGAAATTATAATCTCTATTTTATACAGGGATTGTTAGTGCCGGGGCATAATTTTTCGATGGAAAACTGAGAATATGAAACAATTGTAAAAACAATGTTCCAACGCAACACTTCTAGGAAGGTTGCGTAAGTATAACGAAGATCTAAAAAGATATCGTTATAATATTACAAGAATCTAAAAAGATTTCGTAATCACAGCAATCAGATCGTAGTACTTCTAAAAAGAAGATACAATCAGAGTTACTGGCAACAACGAAGAAGGCGACTGGCGAAAGATGGAAGAACTCCTGCTGGGGTGAATGATCACCGTTGCTCAAAGCTTTATTCACCTTATACGAACAGCTTCCAGGAACCAGCAAGTTTGTCGGAGAACTTGGAACACTCCTTCTCTTCTGACTCCTCGGATGGACACGAACTTTCGTGCAAAAGCAACGCGGGTACGGCACCTTTCCTCTCTCTCGAAGGCTGCAGATCAGAACTGCGTTAAAGAACACGTCTAAATTCTCTGTTTACTTGTGCTAAAGAACACTTCGTAAACTTTCTGGTGGCTTCTCTTTCTATTCTGTAATGAGCCTTGAGAGAGAGGATGCCTTATATAGGCCCTGCAGCAACTGGACAGTTGCCACAAAGTTAGGGACGTGGTAATAACCACCCCGAACATGCAGCAACCGCCCAGAACATGCTAACGTACGTTCTGCTGCCAACTGCACACACCCAGCACTCTCCTTGCACTCTGTACAACAGAGCATACACTGAACTGTGCATACTGCGCGTACTGCGCACACCGCGCACGCAGCGCAACCAGCGCAACCCGAGCAACCCGTACAACCCAGCACAACCCTGCACAATCCAGCACAACCCAGTACACCCAAGCGCAATCTGAGCGCAACCTGGGTGCGCACCTGGGCAGCACAAGTGGGCTTGCGCAACTGGACAGCGCAACTGGGCTTGCGCAACATGGCTGCGCAAGTGGCTCGCGCAACGAGCGCAACTAAAGCGCACTATGCGCCTAGCGACGATGCTGACGTGCTAAGTACAAAATGTGCCAACAAAATGCCACATTACGCCTCATGAGCCCATTAGTCCGAGTCCGAGTTCGAGTCCGAGTCCGAGTCGCTAAGCCCCTACGGGGCTTAGCTCCAATGGAAATAAATTTTCCAAGAGAAAAAAGCATGAATGCTTTTATTGTTGATTTTAGCCTTTTTTCTATTAGAAAAATAACCCCACATGGCAAGCCAATGTGCACCTCAACACCATATGTGCATCTCCAATAATAGCAAAGCTAATATATAGAGATACAAACTCTTTGGCCTATCCGATGTGGGACTAAAGTTTCTAAAGGAAAGGCCAAAACTCCAACAATCCCCCACATATCTCTATATATGGGTATAAGTGTTCCCCACAGTAACTGTCCATCATGCATTAGGAGAGATGTCGCTGACGACTTGAATCTTTCCGCATGGATCAAAAATCAAACTATATTACAAGAATGGACTAAGCCTTGATTTCTGCATCATAGCTGAAATTCTTTCCACTCACATAATGTAGTTACATGTGCTTCTGGCTACACATTAAAGGCCCTGTGCCAGCCTGGTTTCAGTGTATAATTTTGGGCTTCTACAAGTTTACCCTCAAGAGACGGCCTGATATCTCTTTGTCCATACACTATAGGTGAGTTCATTATAAAGAGACATGGCATGAAGCGGTTTGCGCTTCCCTTGCGGTGCTACGCCGCTATGACATGGCTTAAAGTCGAGGCCTTACCCCGTACCGGAAACCTCATCGTAGTGTCATACTAATGTAGCATAAGGCAACCGCCTCTTTGTAGTGCCAAACTACCCAGCATGAAGCCTTAGGCTTCCTTGCGGTGTTACGTCGCAACGACATGGCTTGCAAGGCCGAGGCTTTATCCCTAACCGGGTACCTCATTGTGGTGTCGTGTCACTGTAACATGAGGAACTCCTCCTCTTTATAGTGCTGACTACACCCCTCTTTATTTTTAACATATATCATTTGGCTAACTGCCTATTTGTGGTGCTACGCCGTTGTGACTTGGCCTGCAAAGCCGAGGCTTTATCCTATTACTGGGCAGCACCCCATATATAGGAACCTCATTGTGGAGTCACCCCACTGTAGCATAGAGTTTCACTCCTTGTAGTGCTGCTCTACCGTGCCTCCTGTAAAGCACACCAGGCATTCACTCTGCCTGTGAACTCATTAAGGCAATTAAGCCAACCTTTCCACACAAACCATTTTTTGCAGAAAACAACAGTAGACAACAGTGGTTATAGGACCGTAACCTCTCCATGTCCAATAGAATATGTACCCACCATTCTTGATATTCTTCCGATTAATGGTCCTCCCTTGAACCAAAAGCTAGATGCCTAGTAGATAAATCTTTGAACTAATAGCATAAAACTTTATGGTAGGAATACAATAATACAATATCAGAATGCCTTCAAGCCCATTTTACAAGCTGTGTCATCGATCAGCTGGCGCTTGAGGCCCTTGTTGAACGGATCCGCCAGGTTCTCCTGACTCCGAACATCAATCACTGCAATAACACCTTTCTTGATAAGATCGTGTACTGCCCTGTACTTCAACCACACAGTTCTCTTCTTCCCATTGAAGAGGTCATTTGATGCCACCGCCGTAGTCGCCTGGTTGTCGCAGTATATCGGTATCGCCGGTATTTGCGCCCCAACCACTGGAAGATCATACATGAGCTTCCGAAGCCATTTTGCTTCCTCGGCTGCGGTATCAAGTACAAAGAACTCAGATTCCATGGATGACCGCGAGAGCATAGTCTGCTTCTTCGACTTCCACGATATAGCAGCTCCATCCATTGTATAAATAAATCCACCTGTGGACCTCTCGCTCTCCACTTCTGAGCACCAACTGGCATCACTGAAGCCTTTCACTACCTGCGGATCTCCGCTGTAGTACAGTACATATGTCTGAGCCTTCTTGAGATATCTCATAACCTATTTCATAGCTTTCTAGTGTTTAGCACCTGGGTTGCTCGTGAAACGACTCAGCATTCCCACGGCGAAAGCTATATCAGGCCTTGTGGCAGTAGTAGCATACATTAAACTTCCCATTACGCTTGCATACTCCAGCTATCTGACGCTTTCCCCTGAATTAGGCTTCAGCTTCAGATCACACCTGTACGGCGTATCGATCCCTGGAAGATCCCGATACCCATAACGAGTGATCATTTTCTCAATATAATGAGACTGTGACAGCGGTAGTCCAGTGTCTGTCCGAATGATCTTGATCCCTAAGATCACATCAGCTTCCCCCAAGTCCTTCATACTGAACTTGCTTGAGATGAATTTCTTTGTCTCCGTGAAACAGCTAATATCCGTACCTAGGATAAGCATGTCGTCCACATACAGACAAACGATCACACCTCTTCCACCAGCGAACTTCGTGTAAATATACTTGTCCGTATCGCTGACCATGTAGCCATTTGACCTTATAACTTTGTCAAATTTCTCATGCCATATCTTGGGAGCCTGTTTAAAACTGTACAAAGATTTCACCAACTTGCAGACCTTGTCTTCAAGACCCTTGATGATAAATCCTTCTGCCTGTTGCATGTAAATCTCTTCGATCAGCTCGCCATTTAGGAAAGCTGTATTCACATCCATCTGATGTATCACCATCTTATGTATTGCTGTGAGAGCAATCAACATTCTGATGGTGGTCATCCGGGCTACTGGAGCATACGTGTCAAAATAGTCAATCCCCTGCTTCTGAGAAAATCCCTTGGCTACCAACCTAGCCTTGAACTTGTCAATAGTTCCGTCTGCTTTCATCTTCTTCTTGAAGATCCATTTGCATCCGATGGGTTTTGCTCCTTCAGGAAGATCAACCAACACCCAAGTGTTATTTGAGGTGATGGAATCAATCTCATTGTCAATCGCCTCCTTCCAGAAAATCGCATCTCTGGTCTTCATCGCCTCATCATAGGTAAGCGGATCTGCTTCCACATGATAGATGACAAAGTCACTTCCGAAGTCCTTCGGCCTCCTCACACGCTTAGCTGACGGCTCAGCTTGTTCTGGTTCAATCGTTGTTTCAACAATAACATCTTCTTTGACCACATCTTTATTGAAGACTTCAGTTTCTTGCGCACCCTCATTATTCTCCGGAACATCCGGAAGAACAATATTCTTGTGCCTTACAAACTTGTCATTAAAATATTCTGCATCGCGAGAGTCAATGATATGATTTGACTCAATATCAAGAAATCTTCGAGCATCACTCTTCTCGGCATACCCCAAGAAGATTGTCTTTGTAGTCCTTGTCCCAAGCTTCTGAATCTTCAGATCTGGAAGCTTGACGTATGCCAGACACCCCCACACTCGAATGACATTCAAGTTAGGTCTGACCTTGAACCAGAATTCATGAGGAGTAACGTCTGAAGTTGCATGAGGCACTCTATTTAGAATAAAAGTGGCCGTCAATGCAGCTTCTCTCCAGTAGCACTTAGGAAGGCCAGCAGTCAACAACATTGAGTTTATCATTTCTGTCAACGTCCTGTTCTTCCTCTCAGCTACTCCGTTTGATTAAGGAGAGTACGGAGCCGTAGTCTCATTGGCAATTCCATGTTCTTTGCAGAACGATACGAATTCATGAGACCTGTACTCCCCACCTCGATCACTTCTTATCCTTTTGAGTTATTGTCCAGTCTGCCGCTCAGCTTCGGCTCTGAACTCCTTGAACTTCTCGAATGCTTCGTCTTTAGCCTTCAGCAAGTAGACGAACGCATACTTTGAGAAGTCATCGATGAAGGTTATGAAATACTTCATCCCGGGCTTTGTAGAGAACTGTTTGAAGTCACAGATATCGGAGTGTACCAACTCCAGAAGATCTGTACTTCGATTAACCCGAGAAAAGGGTTTCCTTGTGATCTTTGTTTGAGCACAAACTTCACATTTCTCTACCTTACCCCCACACTTGGAGATAAGTCCTAGACTAGACATTCTGTTTATTCGTTTACAATGAACATGTCCTAGCCTATTATGCCACAACTCAAGAGTATAAGCAGAATGAGTGACTTCATTAATCATATTAATTACATTGGACTGATTTACAAGCTGAATTTTGAACATTCCTTCGGTATAAAAAGCTTTCCCGAAATATGTCCCCTTGATAGACATCACCATCTGGCCAGCATTGATGTCCATCCTGAGGCCTGCTTTGCAGAGTAGGCCTCCTGAGATCAGGTTCTTGGCGATAGCATGTACGTGCTTCACGCCTTGAAGCATCAGAGACTTTCCCGAAGTCAGCTTCAACACCACCGTCCCGATCCCGAGCACTTCAACTTGTGCCTGGTTTGCCATCATAACCACTTCAGAAGTAGGTGTATAGGTGGTGAACCACTCCTTACTGGAGCGGCCATGGCAGGAGGCTCCAGTGTCTACCCACCAGTCAGAATCAGTCCTTACCGCATCAACCTGTGCAATCATAGCAACAATGTCAGTGATCATGGATACCGTACTAGGCTCTCCTTGCTCTGATTGCTTGGTCTTTGATTTGCACTCATTCTTAAAGTGGCCCTTCTTGCCACACTTGAAGCAAGGCATTTGAGACTTTGGCTTCTTTTTCTTGATAGAAGTTTCCTTGACCTTTAGATTGTCAGGGTCCTTCTTCTTGTTGTGGAAAGCCGCATGCTTTTCCTTTGGTTCCTTGGTCTGAACCAGATTGGCATTAGCCAATTCCTTGGACAATGTGTCCACCTTCAGTTGAGCCCGCATCTGGTCCTCAACATATATTTCCTGCAAGAGATCTTTAAGACTGATCTCAAGCTTCTTCCTATGCATGTTTACATAGAACTTGCTCCACCCAGCGGGGAGCTTTGAGACAATTCCTCCAACAACAAACTTGTCGGGGAGGGGCATCGCCTCGTCTTCCAGCTTCTGTCGCAGTTTCAGGAACTCCTTCACCTGCGACAGCATCGACTTTTTGTCCTCAAAGAACCACTTGTGATATTTTTCAACCACAAATATTTTACTGCGGTTCTTGTCTTCTTCGTAGAGTTTTTCTTGAGACTCTCATATGTCTCTAACGATATTCTTCTTAGAATAGGATTCTGCAAGGGAATCCTCCATAGCATTCAGGATAAGCAGCCTGCAAATGCTATTTTCTCTTCTCCACTTGGCCTGAAGTTTAGTAGCTGCAGTAATGGCGGCAGCAGACCCAGTATCTGGAACAGTAGGTTCCTCTTCAAGCAGCACGTGATCAACGTCTCTGAGTTGAAGAATAAGATAAACCTTCCTCTTCCAGACTTGATAATGCTCTCCATCAAACTTCTCTAACTTACAGAAGTCAGTGTTTAGGAGTGAAGCATTAATCTTTTCTATCGTAGCAATAAAGCTTTGAGATTGTTAGTGCCGGGGCACAATTTTTCGATAGAAAACTGAGAATATGAAACAATTGTAAAAACAATATTCCAACGCAACACTTCTAGGAAGGTTGCGCAAGTATAACGAAGATCTAAAAAGAAATCATTATGATATTACGAGAATCTAAAAAGATTTCGTAATCACAGCAATCAGATCGTAGTACTTCTAAAAAGAAGATACAATCATAGTTACTGGCAACAACGAAGAAGGCGACTGGCGAAAGATGGAAGAACTCCTGCTGGAGTGAATGATCACCGTTACTCAAAGCTTTATTCACCTTACACGAACAGCTTCCAGGAACCAGCAAGTTCGCCGAAGAACTTGGAACACTCCTGCTCTTCTGACTCCTCGGATGGACACGAACTTCCGTGCAAAAGCAACGCTGGTGCGGCGCCTTTCCTCTCTCTCGAAGGCTGCAGATCAAAACTGTGTTAAAGAACACGTCTGAATTCTCTGTTTACTTATGCTAAAGAACACTTCATAAACTTTCTGGTGGCTTCTCTTTCTATTCTGTAATGAGCCTTGAGAGAGAGGATGCCTTATATAGGCCCTGCAGCAACTGGACAGTTGCCACAAAGTTAGGAACGTGGTAATAACCACCCCGAACATGCAGCAACCGCCCAGAACATGCTAACGCACGTTCTGCTGCCAACTGCGTACACCCAGTGCTCTCCTTGTACTCTGCGCAATAGAGCACGTACTGAACTGCGCATACTGCGTGTACTGCACGCACTGCGCACACCGCGCACGCAGCACAACCAGCGCAACCCGAGCAACCCGCGCAACCCAGCACAACCCTGCGCAATCTAAGCGCAATCTGAGCGCAACCTGGGTACGCACCTGGGCAGCGCAACTGGGCATGCACAACTAGACAGCACAAAGTGGCTGCGCAAGTGGCTCGCGCAACTAAAGCGCACTATGCGCCTAGCGACGATGTTGATGTGCTAAGTGCAAAGTACGCCAACAAAATGCCATATTACGCCTCATGAGCCCATGAGCCCGAGTCCGAGTCCGAGTCCGAGTCGCTAAGCCCCTACGGGGCTTAGCTCCAATGGAAATAAATTTTCCAAGAGCAAAAAGCATGAATGCTTTATTATTGATTTCAGCCTTTTTTCCATTAGAAAAATAACCCCACATGGTAATCCCATGTGCACCTCCACACCACATGTGTATCTCTAATAATAGCAAAGCTAATATATAGAGATACAAACTCTTTGGCCTATCCGATGTGGGACTAAAGTTTCTAAAGGAAAGGCCAAAACTCCAACAGGGATGAGCACGATCGTGGTAAGAATTGAGATAAACTGCTATGTTTTACTCTATGCTTTTAACTGTTTCAAGGAAGGCTATCAATGTGAACTGAATTCATTTAGTTCTAAATAGAAAGAAAACTCTCATGCATGCCCACCGTAATAATCAGAGTCTGTTGAGACGAGTGGGTTCGTCCCGCTCACTCGTGCATTTTTAAGTGTACTAATCCCCCAACCCCACAGATGACGAGAACTTTGGGGGTGCACGGTGCTAAAGCCAAGGTTGAAGTTCAGAGAGACGTTTTGAAGCTCTGCCTATTTTGGAGTATTTTGAAGCCAATTTATCGAAGGCTTTCAATATATAAAAGGGTGTGAAGTTATAGAACGACAAGTATTAGTTCAGGCAATTTATCGAGTATTTTCTTTTGTTTCAATCAAATGTAGCTGCAACGACATATCCAATGTAATATGATTTGCACTTAGTTGCAAGCTATCAATGAAAGCGTATTTTTATTTTTCTAAACTGCGTGTTTAATTTTCTGCGATTTATGAAGTTTTAACTTGGTATTTCAAAAGATATATCAAATGTAATGTTCTTGCCTTGTACGAGTGCAACTCCAGACTCATACAGTATCACACCCTAGCGAGGACGATCGATTCAACATAATCGATGTGAGGACGAATGGTTTGTCGAATCGGGACGTGACATAAATTTTAGGGACGAGACCCATTTGTAAAAGAAATAAATTGTAACTTTAGGGCTTAAGACCATACTAGTCATAAATTAGGCTAAAGGCCCTTGGTTCTAGAAATACTAAAATTATGCTTTAGGTTAGAAAGCCCATTTGGTAATTATTTTGGGACTAAAAGTCCAACATATTATATTCTAGGCTAATGGCCTACCAATATAAATCATAAACAATATAGGGCTTAAAAGCCCAATTAGGTATCCTAATATAATGTACGTTAAATAGCCATTTTAGAAAAAGGGATTTAACTAATGTAGGGCTTAGAGCTCGATTTGGCTAAAGTAATATAGGGATTTTAAATGTTCCATACACACACACACACACACACACACACACACACACACACACACACACACACACACACATATATATATATATATATATATATATATATATATATATATATATATATATAATATATATACATATATATATTATACACTTAGAAGTATATACATTCCTATATATTGTATGTACAAATATTTAACACACACACACACGCACACACACATATATACATATATATATATATATATATATATATATATATATATATATATATATATATATATATATATATATATATATACATATTTGTATGTAGTATGCACTTGGGATACCAATTGGTATCATGGAATCCATGTCTATGAGTTGTATTATTTCTACGTGAGTTAATAGTGTAACATGTATCTATATTCATATGAGTAGGAGGGGATTTTTACTGTGCAGTAGAGTATTAGGAGAGGATAGGTGTGTGTTTATATATAGACATGTGGGTGTAGTGATATGTGATTACCTATTTGATAGTGTTGTGCGTGTGGGTGGGTGGTGATCAAGAAAGAGTGCTTGTAGGTTGAGAATAGAAAGGAATTAGTGTATCAGTTATGTATGCACATATGAATATGTCTATGTGTGAGTGTAGGCAGTAGAGCAGGTTAGCACTGGTGCGCAACAGCAGGAACTTGCCAAGCAACAACAGCTGTATATTGCTGCTTGTTCAAAGCAGCAACAGTTGCTACTGCTTGGCTAGTAGCAGGAACCTAGAACAATTTGCAGCAACAACAATGCTTGCACAAGAAGTGCAAGGCAGCAATGCTTGTGGCAACAACATATAGCAGTGTGCAAATGCCTAGAGTATGTGCAAGTGTGATTGGTTAGGGGTTCACATGTATAGGTATTAGTGTATGGTTTTGAGGGAACTTAGGGCAGCCTTGCCTAGGCAGTAGCATTGCCCTGCCAATGCATATGCAGTAGGAGCAGCTGCACTAGAGTAGTGCGGTGATGTAGTCTTTGTTTGTGTATAGATATGGTGTGTATCCCATTGTGTATGTAGCTTATGGGTATGTGTAAGGATATCCTATAGGTAAAGGGTTAAGGTAATTGGTATAGGAATGATCTAGATATGAGTTAGGTAATTGGGGTATACCTATGTAATATATAGGATAGGTAGAGATAGATAGATATAATAATATATTGTTATAGGTAATGCCAAAGCTCAATAGATAAATGATTAGGGTAAGGTATCATGGTATTAAGATATAGAGTATATATATATATATATATATATATATATATATATATATATATATATATATATATACACACTACACCAAATAAGGTCTTTTACGGCCTACAATTTGCGCCGTAAAACTAATTTTATGGCTCACATGGTAGTGCCGTAAAACTAATTTTACGGCTCACATGGTAGTGCCGTAAAAGCTCCAGCCGTAAAATGGTACGAGTATTTACGGCGTGTGAAAGTAGGCCGTAACTTAGGTAATTGCAGGTCGTAAAAGAAGTTGCTGAAAAACTATGGATCTTATTTACGTCCCATAATGCATGCCGTAAATACTAATCTTTTACGACTCGAAGTGATGGCCGTTAATAAATTCAATTTATTCAATTTAAGGCACACATGGCAAGTCGTGAATACTTAAAAATAAATACCTACTATCTCACATTTACGGCCCAAAAATGCAGGTCGTAAATCTTATGTGTTTATGACTCAAACTGAGGGCCGTTAATGTTGGAGTGGGTGGGGTTCCCAACCTATGTGGAGAAGACCCCGGAGTGCGACGAGCGTCGTCCGATCTCGGAGAATCTCGGAAAGTAGGCGACGGAGTTGCTGCTGCTGCTGCTGGAGCTGCTGGAAGCATGGGATTCGAGTTCGGGCCGAACTCGGTTCCAGGCCGAGTTCGGGCCGAACTCGGTTCCAGGCCGAGTTCTGGCCGAACTCGGTCTGGCCGTTCCAGGGTTTGGCCAGTAGGTGCTGGTTGCCCCACACAGAGTTCTGGCCGAACTATGTGTCGTCGGGGGCTGAAGCGGGATTCTTGATGAGTTTTCATCATTGGATCTAATCCAACGGTCCAGGTTGGCTGCGGGATTAGGGAGTTATATTGGGATTTCCCAACCCTAATTCATAGAGAAACGCATTGGACAACACAAGTTTGAGAGAGGAAGGAGGCAAGAGTGCCATTACAACTTCGGAGAAGAAGACGGAGGATTGAAGGTCGCTGTTCGAAGGAGATCGTGTTCGGGTAATCTCTACTCGTCGTTCTCGCTCTTCGTAGCCTTGTAATCATTGTTCTTATCTCTGAGTGTTGTGGGGATCCGATTTGGATCGGGAGGAGTTTGTAGAGGGTGTAATTCTTCTATTCCATTAGTGGAGGCTTCTCAGGGTTGGACTCCGATCATCCCGTGGTTTTTTTCTCGCAAGGGTTTTCTACGTCAAAAATTCTCTGTGTCTGCGTGGATTGTTTTGTGTGTTTGTTTTTGGGTTCGTGCGTTGTATTGCTCGGTCCTCTCACAGGTACTCTCCGGTTTGGGGAAAGGTTTCCGCGTTTCTTTCCCAACAGAGTGGTATCAGAGCTTTGGGTTCAAAGGGTGTCAGGAGTTGACAGAGGAACCAGAGAGGAGAGATGGACGCGAAGTCGGTGTGCATGGTGAATCTGAACGGCACAAACTATCATTATTGGTGGAGCAAGATGAAGGATTTGCTGTTCGTCAAGAAGCTGCATCTGCCCGTATTTGGATCCGAGAAGCCCAGTGATAAATCCGAGGAGGACTGGAAATTCGAGCATATACAAGTGTGCGGATACATCCGGCAGTTCGTTGACGAGAACGTGTACAACCACGTTGCCAATATTGAGCATGCGAAGACGTTATGGGATAAGCTGGAATCTTTGTACGCGAAGAAGACCGGGGTAAACAAGTTGTTCCTGATCCGGACGATGATGGGTCTGCGGTACAAAGATGGGGCGTCTATTACGGATCACTTGAGTGATTTCCAATGAGACCGTACGAGTATCTATGATCGCTTCTGCTCCCGAAGGCGTGGTCAGTCTGGAGTTTGCCAAGAGCGGGGTGTTGAATGAAGAGATGCGGAGACGTTCTCCGGGCACTTCATCCACATCCTACCACTCAGAGGCACTTGTTTCAGAGAGCCGCGGAAGGGGCAGAAGCAGGGGTCCAGGTGGTGGCAGTGACAAGAGCAGGGGGAAGTCCAAGGGTTGTTACGAGGACTCAGAGTGTTACCATTGCGGTAAGAAGGGCCATATCAAGCGGAATTGTTTCGCTTGGAAGAGAGAGAAGAAGGGCGACAAGGGGAAGCAAGAAGAGAACACTACAGCGGCGGCCTCGGTGCATGGTGACGATGTGATCGTCGTAGGTGATGAGGTCATTACTAACCTCGCCTGCGACGACAATTCTTGGCTGGTGGACTCAGGGGCTTCAGCACATGTATCTCACAATAGGGCACTGTTTGCCACTTACACGACAGGCGACTGCGGCGTGTTGAAGATGGGCAACGGAGATGTGTCGAAGGCGGTTGCCGTTGGAGATGTGCATTTGAGAACGAAGACGGGTGCGGTTCTTATTCTCAAGGATGTTCGTCATGTCCCTGATATCCATTTCAACCTGGTGTCGGTTGGAAGGTTGGATGACGAGGGATTCTTCAGTCTCTTCGGGAACAGTCAGTGGAAGCTTTCCAGAGGTTCGATGGTGATTGCCAGAGGAAGCAAGAAGTTCGGTCTCTACTATATGGAGGGGAGCGCAGAGGGGGCACAGGAGGTGAACGCAGTCAGTGATGCGTCTACCGAGTTGTGGCACAGGCGGCTCGGCCATATCAGCGAGAAGGGGATGAGCTACTTGGTGAACAGGAAAGTGATTCCGGGGCTTAAGTCTACAAAGTTGGAGAAATGCATGCACTGTTTAGCTGGGAAGCAAAATAGGGTGTCTTTCCAAAGTCACCCAAGTTCGAGGAAGCCGGCGTTGCTCGAGTTGATTCACTCGGATGTCTGCGGTCCTATGAAGGTAAAATCTCTTGGTGGTGCTTCTTACTTTGTGACTTTTATTGATGACTGTTCCAGGAAGGTTTGGGTCTATGCCTTAAAGACCAAGGATCAGGTGCTGTCTACTTTCAAGGAGTTTCAGGCCTCTGTTGAAAGGGAGACGGGCAAGAAGTTGTTGTGTGTTCGGTCCGACAATAGCGACGAATACATCGGTCCCTTTGATGCATATTGCAGAGAGCAAGGGATACGACACCAGAAGACTCCGCCAAAGATACCTCAGCTCAATGGTGTAGCGGAGCGCATGAACAGGACACTGATGGAGAGGGTACGGTGTTTGCTGTCAGAAGCAAACTTGCCGGGCAGTTATTGGGGTGAGGCTCTTCTCACAGCTGCTTATATTATTAATTTGTCTCCTAGTGCTCCTTTGCAGGATGATGTGCCTGACAAAGTATGGTACGGCAAAGAGCCGTCATACAATCACCTGCGGGCGTTTGGTTGTAAAGCCTTCGTGCATGTACCGAAGGACGAAAGGACCAAACTTGAGCCGAAGATGAGGCGATGCGTCTTTGTCGGCTATGGTCGGGATGAGTTTGGCTATAGACTCTACGACCCAGTGGAAGGAAAGCTCTACAGAAGCAGGGACGTGGTGTTCGTCGAGGATCAGACCATGACCAACACTCAGGATTTCGAGACGCCTTCTGAGGCTGAGGAATTGCCTGAGTTAGAGTCATTTAGCTTCGAGCAATTTCCAGAGGACATCGCAGAGGATCCAGTTATGGGGGAGCCGGTACATGGAGTTGCTCCCAACCTTGATCATCAGCCTGCTGATGGTGGTCAGGGTGTCCCTCAGGAGGATGAGCATGCCGGAGAGGTAGTTCCTGAAGGGGCGGAGGCTGTCGGTATACAGCCAGCACCAGTGGCTCCACTGAGAAGGAGTGACAGGGATCGTCGACCATCTACGAGATACTCACCGGATGAGTATGTGCTATTGACTGACGTGGAAGAGCCCGAAAGTTTCGCAGAGGCTATGGAAGACGAACACAGGCAGGAGTGGATGGTAGCTATGCAGGAGGAGATGAGTTTCTTGCACACCAATTCCACTTATGATCTGGTGCGGTTGCCAAAGGACAAGAAGGCTTTGAAGAATCGATAGGTGTTCAGAGTGAAGCAGACGGATGATGCTACTCGCCCTCGATACAAAGCGAGGCTGGTAGTCAAAGGCTACGGTCAGCGGAAAGGCGTGGATTATGATGAGATCTTTTCGCCTGTCGTCAAGTATTCGTCTATCCGGGTGGTTCTAGCATTAGCAGCCAGTTTCGACTTGGAGGTCGAGCAGATGGACGTGAAGACGGCATTCCTCCACGGTGATCTTGAGGAGGAGTTGTACATGGAGCAGCCAGAGGGATTCTGTGAGAAGGGCAAGTCACATTTGGTCTGCCGGTTGAGGAAGAGCTTGTATGGTCTGAAGCAGGCTCCGAGGCAGTGGTACAGGAAGTTCGAGTCATTTATGGGGGAGCATGGTTATGCACGGACGACCTCGGATCATTGTGCATTTGTGAGGTATTTTGCCGATGATGATTTTATCATCTTATTGCTCTATGTTGATGATATGCTGTTAGTGGGTCGGAATGCCACTAGGATAGCGGAGTTGAAGCGCCAACTGGGCACGGCCTTCTCTATGAAGGATTTGGGCACAGCGAAGACTATTCTTGGGATGGAGATCAGCCGAGAGAGAGAGTCCAAGCTGCTACACTTGTCCTAAAAGAAGTACATTCACCGAGTACTTCAGCGTTTCGGGATGGACGGGTCGAAGAAAGTGAGTCCCCCCCTCGCGGCTCACTTTAAGCTCACTGAGGAACAGTGTCCATCTACCGAAGACGAAAAGGAAGATATGGACCGGGTTCCATATGCCTCAGCTGTGGGAAGCCTGATGTATGCTATGGTGTGTACGAGGCCAGATATTGCTCATGCAGTTGGTACGGTTAGCAGGTATCTTTCAAATCCTGGAAGGGTACATTGGAGTGCGGTCAAGTGGATTCTACGTTATCTTCAGGGCACTGCTGGTTGGAGACTTTCCTTTGGTGGTGACGAGCCGAAGCTGGTTGGGTATACCGACGCTGATATGGCTGGAGATGTAGACACGAGGCGATCGACTTTGGGCTACGTGATGATGTTTGCGGGAGGAGCAGTATCGTGGCAGTCGCGATTGCAGAAGTGTATTGCCTTGTCGACGACAGAGGCAGAGTACATTGCGGCGACGGAGGCTTGCAAGGAGCTGTTGTGGATGAAGAAGCTGCTGCAGGAAATGGGACTGAAGCAAGAGCAGTATACTTTGCTTTGCGACAGTCAGAGTGCGATCCACCTTGTGAAGAATCAGACGTTTCATAGCCGGTCCAAGCACATCGAGACCCGGTATCATTGGATACGGGATGTGGTTGAGAAGAAGGACGCGGAGCTTGAGAAGGTGCATACAGATGACAACGGAGCTGATATGTTCACGAAGATTCTACCAAGGGGGAAGTTTGAGTACTGCAGGAAGGTCATCGGGATGACGACATCCTCCCCATAGTTGTGAAGGGGGAGATTTGTTGGAGTGGGTGGGGTTCCCAACCTATGTGGAGAAGACCCCGGAGTGCGACAAGCGCCGTCCGATGTCGGAGAAGCTCGGGAAGTAGGCGACGGAGTTGCTGCTGCTGCTGCTGGAGCTGCTGGAAGCAGGGGATCCGAGTTCGGGCCGAACTCGATCCCAGGCCGAGTTCTGGCCGAACTCGGTCTGGCCGTTCCAGGGTATGGCCAGTAGGTGCTGGTTGCCCCACACAGAGTTCTGGCCGAACTCTGTGTCGTCGGGGGCTGAAGCGGGATTCTGGATGAGTTTTCATCATTGGATCTAATCCAACGGTCCAGGTTGGCTGCGGGATTAGGGAGTTATATTGGGATTTCCTAACCCTAATTCATAGAGAAACGCATTGGACAACACAAGTTTGAGAGAGGAAGGAGGCAAGAGTGCCATTACAACTTCGGAGAAGAAGACGGAGGATTGAAGGTCGCTGTTCGAAGAAGATCGTGTTCGGGTAATCTCTACTCGTCGTTCTCGCTCTTCGTAGCCTTGTAATCATTGTTCTTATCTCTGAGTGTTGTAGGGATCCGATTTGGATCGGGAGGAGTTTGTAGAGGGTGTAATTCTTCTATTCCATTAGTGGAGGCTTCTCAGGGTTGGACTCCGATCGTCCCGTGGTTTTTTTTCCCGCAAGGGTTTTCCACGTCAAAAATTCTCTGTGTCTGCGTGGATTGTTTTGTGTGTTTGTTTTTGGGTTCGTGCGTTGTATTGCTCGGTCCTCTCGCAGGTACTCTCCGGTTTGGGGAAAGGTTTCCGCGTTTCTTTCCCAACAGTTAAAAGGTTGATGAGTTTCATTTTTGTGGCTCGCAAGACGCGCCGTGATTATGGTTTTTTTTAAATATCCACATTTGAATAGCTACAAATATAATTAATTAATAAACCAAAATCAAATATGACTATAATATGGTTCTCACAGTTTTTCCAACCGAAATCAAACTAATTGCACATCTATATTGAGAGTATTTACTTCCAACAAGTTGTACTAAATCCATACACATTAATAAGATGACACAAACATGATAGAAGCTTAACACAAAGCAAAAGTGTTTAAACTGGATTTCCAATTGCAAAGTCATTTTCTTAGTCATTAAGCTCAAACCAAAATTAATGTCTTACAACAAAAACAAAGTCACTTTTTCTTACTACAAAAGCAAAATTCACTCTCACTATAGTTGGACACTTCAAGACCTTCGAAGATTTTAAAGTCCTTGAGCTCAAAATATGAAACTTTGTAGAAGCATGCCTTCACTCTTCTTTAAGCTTAATTACCTGAATAAAAATAAAAAATAATATTAACAAATATCCAATAAAATGAATGCATGAAAGAGACTTATATACATGTTTAATGAGGAGACTTATACACAAGACAAGTTCCATGAATATGGATAATTTTACACCCATCACCAATGTGCTGGATGACAACAAAGTTCCTAATGTCAACTTAATATGATGTGAGCCAACCCAAAAACATGAGGGGCTGGAAAACTCGTTCACATTACCCAAAATATATAGGTGAACCTATATTCTAGGTAATCCTCTGCCCAACCATGTTGTTCTCTATTTCCTAACTCCATGCATCACCCCATATATATACCTACATATCCATACATAACAAGACGTGCACCCACATATCCACAAGACACTCTCCTAATCCTGATACCAGGTTTAGGATCCCCCCTGCACAATCACCCCTGTGATGGGATATGCCCCTTACTCATACTGCTATAAAGCCTACATGGCTGCCAAGCCCTATGGAAGTCATATATAGCTCCATAATGATTAGAAAGTTACATGATGACTTACCTAAGAATCACATAAAAGTTGGAACACATTCTAATAATCATAACAAAAGGATAAGCCGAGTAGAAGATCAAAATGTCAGCCCTGCCGAGGGGATGGCCCCCAGGTTGCTTATATGAGAAAAACCATAAAAGTTGGAACACATTCTAATAATCATAACAAAAGGATAAGCCGAGTAGAAGATCAAAATGTCACTTTGTAGAGTGTAAAACTGAAGCATAAGAAAATCTTTGCACACATTAGCTAGCTAGCACAACAAAGTGAACCTCTGTGTTAATTATGTATGAACTGTATGAGGTGAAAGAGGAGCAGTTTTACATGATGGGAAATTTAAGCAAAATATAGATCATCTTAGTTTTGACATAGAAAGTAGCATTCATAGCAGTTTTACATGCTGGGAAATTTAAGCAAAATATAGATCATCTTAGTTTTGACATAGAAAGTAGCATTCATAGAACTGGACATGGATGATTAGGAATCAGGACTTGTTGTTTATTCTTCTGGCAATGTATTTACTGTTTCAAGTATTTAGTTCTCAGTTTAGTAGCAATATTTCACTTCTTATATATTTGCTCTATTCTTTTCCCCCGTAGTTTAGCCTATGTTGTTCATTGACAAAATTTTTTTTTGTTACTGCTACACTCATGTATGTCACTATGCTCCAAATACTTCTTGTACAGTAATTTGGAATGTAACTAGTATATCAACTGATCATCTACCTACTGGATTGGTCTCCGATCTCTCTTATTGGGATTAGAGAGTTTGTGTGTATCTTAACTAGCTTCATGTGCAAGACACGAAGCCTAACCACAAATAACAGTTTACAAAATTTCTGAATTAAACCAGTACTAAACCGACTAAGGCCAGTCAAAATATAAGTCCAAACAAACTTCAGCAAGCATACATTGGCTATAATAAATGTTCCAACAACCATCATACATGCCACCAAATAATGGTTTCATACACCAATCTAAGGCCAGTCAAAATATAAGTCCAAACAAATAATAAATGCTCCGAGTCTCCCTACCTGGCCAATTGGCCTGTTGCCAAAGGACACTCCCACTGCAGTGGCCTATTGGCCTGCCTACTCTGCCACACATACAGACCAACAAACTTCCTTACCTCTCATATCTGCTATATATGTATATAGCTACAAACAAATAAATTGACACTCCCTCTCAATTCCTAAACACTCACTAACCTATCACTAAACTCATACACATACACTCTAATCCTTAACTCATAACACACAAGCAAGGATATTCACCACTACAAACACATAATAAGGAAGTTAAATAGAACTTGAACAAAAAGGGGGGTGACTGAAATATATATATATATATATATATATATATATATATATATATATATATATATATATATATATATATATTATTTTTTTTCTTATATATATATATATATATATATATATATATATATATATATATATATATATATATATATATATATATATATATATATATATATATATATATATATCCAAATAGATACAAATACATATATAAGTAAAGACTGACAATAAAAAGGGGACTGAATGTGAGAGTCATAAGTTGACACAAAATGGGGTATAAGGACTGTATCAAGTGAAAATGTGGTTGTGAAACTTAAGCCATTATCCCTTGCTAACTAACCTATATATAAACCATTCACCCCATCATCTATTTGGACTGCTCAAAGAATTATAGGACATTCGACTAAGGCTGCAATGCTCAAAGTATATGGTCTGACATGACTAGATATGCAGGATAACGAGGTTCAATGATCCAACAAATACTCCTACTCCAATTCTAACTGATACAACATCAATGATAACAATGATGTGGCAAACAAAATGAAATGCGTTGTTAATTCAACTGAAAATATGTAGAGAATTTTTCTGTAGATCCAACATCCATTGACAATCTGTAGTAAAAATTTCTTGTGTCAGCTCAACTAAAATGGATAAAAGCTATAACTGATCGGCAAAAAGAAGCAAAAAAGAGTATTTAGATAGAAATTACCTTCCATTTTCTAACAAGTTATGATGTAATTGATCGGCCATGCGATTATGCTTCCCAGTGCTTCATTCAAAAGAAAAGCTTCACGCGTTGGTCGATACAGAGTCACGCTCTCATTGCCCTCTACTACATGTCGCACAGAAACTTTCCAACATTCAGCACCAAGCGGCACATGATGTACTAGTGATTTAGGATCCTTTGATAGAACTTCACCGGTGGCAACAACTGTTTTTTTGTCTAACCAATTTAGTAATTTGCATTTTGAGCTCTCCTGATTGGAATTGCGAACAACTACATGTTCTTTCTTCTTGCTTTGTGTTGTCTCATGAACAGAATTCATAATTGGACTTGTTTCATTCCTTTTGCTTTGCATCATGTTATTGATAGAATGTTGACCACTTGCATCATCTTTCTGCTATAATTGATATATGTTAAGCTTAATATATAAATACAAAAGAGTCATAATATTTAAAAAGCAAATCTATTGAGGTACTTACCGAATTACTTCCTCCTTTTCTGACCATTGCAATAAAATTGTTCATTTGATTTTTCAAGGCCACAAGTTCATTTTCTAATTTATTGACCTTGTCACTCATTTGTGTTTGTCCCTCCAACTTTGACGGAGTTGCTCCATATCCAAGCCCTCTTACTCATCCTCGTGTATCCGGACCGAGTACCTTTGCAACAGCATCATCTCTAAAAGAAGAACCATTTTCTTGTGCTTTGTATTTTTTGACTTGTTGCTGTATTACAAAAAAAAACAAAAACACATATTGGGTTGTGTAACTTACTATGAAATAAGCCCCTTAAAATGACGCCAAAGTGCGACATATATTGAGAAGAAATGAGATTTCCGATTTCAGCCATAAATGATACACTTACTATTCAGATAACATACATGTTTAAACTGCTATGTAATACATGCAAAACCACATTCAGTTGGCATACCAGTAAATTCCATTTTAAAAGAATGCAAAGTTACAATGTATTAAGATGACAAGAGGATACTCATCCATGGCTTAATATGAGTTGCAATGTGATCTTTCACTGTAATCTTTACTCGACATCTTCAATAGAACAAGTGAAAACCAATACAAATAGATATGCAAGTGAAAACCAATACAAATAAAAGAAGACAGAAAACAGAGTATATGATTCAAGCAAGATGTCACTGATATGTATTGGTATTAGCCTTTTTAAACCTTGACCCATATGTTACAGACGAAAAGTAATTCAAGTGCAAATCAATACAAATAAAAGAAGACAGAAAGCGGAGTAAATGGTTCAAGCAAGATGTTACATATGCGATGCTGCCCAAACATCTCTCTTGAGGTTAGACGTATGAATTACTTTTAGCTAACTTGCATCTATATATTTGCTATTTTGTGCTCACATTCTTATGTGCCTTGGTGTCAGTCTGTACAATTGCCAAAATGGAAAGATAGTGCTGTAAACCGTAGAAAATAGATGATATGACTAAATATATTTAGTATCAGGAATGATTCAGTTATCTTCAGTGGTAATTCCCGGTAAAAAAAGATTTCAGTTTGTTATAATTCGAATACATATGGTTTATAATTCAGAGATTGACACTTTTTGAGATATAATAAGTACTTCAAGCTATCCAATCAGCTTTAGATTCATACGAAGGTTATATCATAGCATAAACCAAGAGATTGGACAAACAAATATAACTAGGAAGCAGGAATAACTAGTTCAAGTTATTCAAATAGTTCTAGAGTTATGAGAAAATTATCTTACTCGGGGAGAAAAGTTGCACATAAAGATACAACTAGAAAAGTTGCCAATTTGTCCATGTTCAATTCCATAATTATTTTGGAGTTCTTTTGAAGCTAATGAAAAACAGATAAGAAAATAATTGTAGGTTCAGTCACTAAGTCAAAAACAGAGATTGACACTTTTTGTATCAGGAATGATTCAGTTATCTTCAGTGGTACTTTTGGGTAAAGAAAGATTTCAGTTTGTTATAATTCGAATATATATGGTTTATAATTCAGAGATTGACACTTTTTGAGATATATGATGTTTAAGAAATAAGTACTTCAAGTTATTCAATCAGCTTTAGATTCATACGAAGGTTATATCATAGCATAAACCAAAAGATTGGACATACAAATATAACTGGGGAAGCATGAATAACTAGTTCAAGTTATTCAAATAGTTCTAGAGTTATGAGAAAATTAGCTTACTCAGAGAAAAGTTGCACATAAAGATACAACTAGAAAAGTTGTCAATTTGTCCATGTTCAATTCCATAATTCTTTTGGAGTTCTTTTGAAGTTAATGAAAAACAGATAAGAAAATAATTGTAGGCTCAGTCACTAAGTCAAAAATAGGACAATAATATGTAATTAAAGATTTAGCAAGGTACAACATCTGACATGCAAACTGGCAGACCTATACACTGTAATAAGTTGCACATAAATATACAACTAGAAAAGCAGTAGTATATTACAATCTCATGGTTTCCAATCTGTCCATGTTCGACAATTCCATATTTCTTTTGGACTTCTTTTGAAGTTAATGAGAAACTGGCAAGAAAATAATTCTAGATTCAGCCACCAAGTCAAGAACAGAACAAGAACATTCTTATGTAATTAAAGGTTGAGCAAGGTACAACATCTGACACGCAAACTGGCAGACCTACACTGCAAGTCATTTAAGGATGAAGAAAAGAATGGTAATTCCACCAAGAAAAGAATTGCAAAATGGAAAAAAGAAAAGAAAAAACCTGGGAATAGTTTGGAATGGTGAAACAACCTTCAAACCTGATTATTTAGTAAGTTACCAGCTCTTAAAACAGAATCCCTTTGAATATTTTCTATTAGCTCAGGTTTGATAAGCTCTTGAAATAAAAAAGGCTTTCAGTATAAGTCTTGTGCATTGTCGCAAGTAAGTTGTTCATCACCTCTTCTTTGGATATCAGTCACTAGATTGGTGGCTGGATTAATTTTTCAGAGCTGAAGATTTAGGAATTATAAAATGGCAAAAGAAAAAAAACCATGGGAATAGTTTGGAATGGTGAAATAACCTTCAATTCCGATTGCTTAGAGAAGTTGCCAGCTCTTAAAACAGAATCCTTTTGAATCTTTTCTATAAGCTCAGGTTTGATAAGCTCTTGAAGTAAAAAAGGCTTTTAGTTTACTTTTACTCTTCTTAAAAAGAACTGGACCCTTCTTCACATGTATGAGTCTCAGTCATGTTGCAGTGGAGGGGAGAGCTAGGTGTTTGTAGGCCCTGTGAGAGTTACAAGATCAAATTCCATAGAAATCTTAGATCCTGAGTTTGCAGCTGCTGAGCATCAAGAGAAGACGCTGGTTTTGACTCTTGGAGTGGCTATGGTGGCAAGTTAATGCGAAATGCCAGGTTTTATTTGTCTTGGGATTGACAGAAAGGAAGTCTCCCCAGGTCCAGAGTAGACAATTGCAGAAGAAAGGGCCAAGAATTAGACCTATTTTAAGCTGTTTCATACATTCGTAGAGCAGAAATCCCCCAAAACTCTAACATCAACCTATGATACTTGTATCCCAAATACCTAAACCTATGATACTCTAACCAACTGGCCGAAAGGAAACCGAAATATCTGCAAAGGAATGCTCTGTTCGAGCCATTGCCCAAATCTGACCCTCTAATACATCAATCCAAAAGTCCTAAAACAGACACACACTTGAACCTTAATTTGATACATATAAACCATACCTGATAATAGAGTCCAAGGCTAATGTGCAATCAGGTGTCCAAGTGCCAGATCGAACCCCTTCCCCCATGTTCTGATTCCAAAACTCAGATACATGCTAACCAAGTCCCATAGGCCAATGGCTAACCACTGCATCCTACTGCTGCAGCTGTAGCATGCTCGACAATTATTTAGGGAGAAAGAGATAGAGTTAACTCTTTCTCCATCTTGGGCATCACCAAAAGTGATAGGGGCTATCACAGTTGACTCATTAGTTGTAAACATAAATGAAGTATACGTACCACTATTTCATGATCCTCAACTTCTTCTTCATCATCAGTATTCTTCTTCTTTCTTGCTTCGTACCCACGAATCCAAACGTCAGACCTTGATATTGCATCCGGTGTCTCACTTTCTTGTCTCTACAAAAGAAAATTCTATTTGTCATATAAACAGATTAAGTGATCACCAATAGAGGATTCAATAATTTGCCTTACCATCTCATCCTCTAGCCGTGCAAATCCTTTACGACTCGTTCTATGCACTAGAGTTTGTTTTGCTCGCATTTCTTTATACTTTTTATTTATCGCCTATAAAATATTCACAATTCAAGGATATATTCAAAAAAAAAACTGTAGTATAAGTAAAAAAAAACCAACATTATTTACAATTAATAAAACCAATTATAATGTAGTATTTCCATTGTATACATCAAGGACTCACCAATTGTTGTGGATTACTCCGTTTTTTGATAAAAGCTTGCCAAACTTCCATGGATTCTACACTGTCAGGTTTCAAGAGGGTAGCAGCACGTTTCAGGCCAACCAACTTGGCTTGGTCCATCACTTTATTTAGAAGCAAACTCCGGTAATCCCTCCAATGTTTTCTTAGCTTTCCAAATGTATACTTTTTATAACATTCAGCAAAACTAAACTTTTGCTACAAAATAAAATGAACAATTGTATTAGAAATATATCTAACAAAATGTATAACAAAATGTAAATTTGATACTTATAGAGAATACTACCATAATGTGCTCCCATATTTGCGTGATAAATTCATCGGTAAGATCACTCCAATTGTCAAGTGTCACTGGTATTAATTCTCTAGCTGTGATCCCAAGGAAAGAAGAAAATTTTGCTGCATTCTCTCTATATGGTTGGCCTATTTCATTGAACTCAACTTCAAGGCGGGTCCCTTTTCCTTTTCCTTTGGTAAAACACAAAACTTTTGCCTTTCCTCTGGGTTTTAAGTTTGCAGCCTTTGGATTTTGGGGGGATTGAACTTCTGGGATATCAGCAGTTGGAGAATTAGAATCTCCATTCGATAATCTTCTACATTGATTTTCATCTTGAATGGCTGCAGCTGATCCAATTATTTGTTGCTTTTTTGACCATCCTCTCTTTTTGAAGGCTACACATAGAAAATTGTTTGCAACAGTTATGCTTAAAAAATATGACCAAAATGATAAACATAACTAGCACACTGCTTATGTCCGTCCACGTACATCACTAGCACACATAATTAACTAGCTAAGTGGATTCATTCCAGTTTAAGAATCTTGTATCAAGTCACTGGATAGTAGAATAGTTGGAAGGATCCTACAGACTCATGTCACTGGATAGTAGAATAGTTGATAGGGTGACCTACACAGACTGGATCAGAATCCTACAGCCTGAAATAGGTTAGGCAGCCCATGGCGCACTTGGTCGAGGGTCTAAGTCACAGATTTGTATCCAGAGGGCCAATGCTCCTGTTGGACCAAATCCTACAATCCCAACAGCATCAGAAAACAAAATCTATGATTATTACCACAAAACTCATAGTTTAAGCTCGCATATATGACAAAACACGTTAAGATAAACGAATTTCCAACAAATTTATATGATAATAACAAGATTAAACTATCTTAATTATGGACTATAAACCTATTATACATATCACAAAATACAAAAACAAAGATCACTGACAGCTCCTCTCAAACATAATTGAGAACTACAAATGAACAGTGCCAAATAGCCAATGAGTGATACCATCGAGCAGATTGTTACCTTCAAATGAAGATTAACAATATAGCAAGGCGAGGACAGCGCAATCAATGAATGATAAACCTGAACCATGCACCCATAACAACTCAAAAACAATCATTCCACAAATTACAATCAACAAATCATATTCATACAAATATATCAATTGACAAAATTCACTCAACAGTTAACCACAACAGACAATATTAGATACTTCAGAAACTGTATTATCTAAAAATAGAGACTACCTGGATCCAGTGAAAGATCTATGGACCTAAATACCACCAAAGATTCTTCAACTTTGATCAAGTTGGTTAATCAATCCAACACACCAAATGCAATAGATTTCAAATAATAAAGGTGAAAAGGATAATTCTTCAAGCAAAATGATACAGTCATGCATACAGTCAATTTCAGTAGTATTTTGTAATCTAATTTATATTAGAGCTAGAAAGAAATAGAAAAGCTAATAGCTATCATCATGAAGTGTTATCATTATATGAAACAGCGTTAAAGAATATCAAAACGACAGTGACAATATATCATAGGAAAAGTAGAATATCCAGATAAGTTCCAACGGTAGCATAATCAAAAACTTAGATTGAAATCCTTCAAAAGATGCTATAAACAATAGAATGACCTAACGTACTTAGAACTAATAAGTCTCTAAAACATGTATGCAAGGAAACACAATTAACATGCAAGGTATGCTATATAACAAGGTTCACAATATTGGTATTGAAAATCGGTATCTGACCCATCTTATGAGTATAGGGTATCAGGATCGACACTATCACTAGTTTCAGATCAGAGTATCGGATTTTTCTGGTATCAAAACAAAAATATTAAAAATTTAGAATAAATTTTATACAGTTGGGCATAATTTTAAGTATTTTATGTGTTATTTTTTATAGATTTAAATTGAATGAAATAGTAGTCATCCTTGCTTATTTGTTTACATGCGATAAAATAAGTTGCTTCATTTACATGCTTTTACAACCTTACTCATTGGTCGTTTTCGTTCAAATTTCTCAGCAAAATTGATAAAGACCCCAACGTCGGTATCGGTCGGTATTGGTAACAAGGATATTTCAAACTGTATCGGTATCGACCGATACTGTAAACTATGCTACATAATGATAGCTTATTTTCTTAAAATTGAATGA
The DNA here is from genome assembly GCA_029216955.1 of Iris pallida. NCBI lineage: Eukaryota > Viridiplantae > Streptophyta > Magnoliopsida > Asparagales > Iridaceae > Iris > Iris pallida. Next base: position 6,102,919 of record JANAVB010035019.1, read on the forward strand.
AAAATCCAAAAGAAAAGATTGTCTGCAAATCTCGCACCTACTCCCAAACAGCTGTAGAATTTAATTTCAGTCCAAAGTCTTCAAGAAATAATTATAACAATGTTCTATAATAACTACTTTCAGCACAGATTGATTTTGAGCCCAAGAGATACAGTATACACAATTTATTCCAGAAAGAATTGTCCAGTAATAAGAATGTCATGAATCATGAAAAAGAAACCAACAGCTAAAAGTTTTGTTTAAAGCATATCAAGGCACGAAAGTACTTTAGAATTAATAAGAATGTTACTAAAAATGATATCTACAGTGACTGTCTAAATCTGTAACAACATTGAGAAAGATTGCTAATCATCTGAAGTTATGTACGTGGACGGATGTACGTAGACAAAAAATATATGCAAAAATGATGCTTACCTCGACACCGCTCATGATTTATGATGGTTGAATCTGAAAAGAAAATTAAAAATTAGTATTAGTATTCAAATCTATCTCATGAAACATAAAATAATAAACAACATCATCATTGCAACAATTACCGACTCATCCAAGACCTCATAGTCCTTTCTTTCAAAATCTTCATCATCAAGATTAAGATTGGACACATCTAATGGAGCATATGGTATGCAATCATTCCCATTACTTTCACACTCATAAACTCCTCTTCGTGGTGCTTTAAGTACCACATACCAATTTGAAGCATCGTCGTCTCTGGAATAAAAGACTTGGTTTGCTTGTGAGGCAAATATAAAAGGATCATTCTCAAATTGGTGCTGACCTTAATGAAGGTTAAATAATGTAAAACACTCTTCAACTTTGACACCACTTCCTATGTTTGCCCAATCACAATAAATATAGGGAGTTTAAACTTGTGATAGTCCAACAAAATTATATATCTTATAACACCATAGAACACAATTTTTCCACTAACATGCGACGTATCTCTTGCACTTGATCGACACATTGTCTCTGCTTCAAGAGAAACGCCAGAGTTTTGTTTGCAATTTTTAACATATCTTGTATGGAATCGATTTCCATTGATGATATAACCTGAATAGGATTCAATATATGGTTTAGGTCGGCACCCTATCCACTTTACAAGGTCTGACATGTTACTAGCATCTCCAACCTTGACTTTATTTGCTAACCATGCACTAAATGTGTCTCTATGCCTCTTTCTTAAAAGACTTTCGTTCCCACGAAGTCGTATATCAGAAAATCGAAGCTCCTCTATGTGCATTCTGGAAAAAAGACCATGGTGAATAAAGTTATAAACTGCAAATAAAAACAAACTAAAACCACCAAAGAGATACTTAAATCACTGTAGTACATATACATTAGAAACTTACTCTCTATACGGTTCAACTTCTGCTGTATTCTCTAGGACATACAAATGAGCAACTTCAAACATGTTAGGAGACAATTCCTTCAATTTAGCCTCACCTAACGGTCTTCCTTCTAATATATTTCCATCTTCATATTCTTCATATCGGCTCTTTTGAGCACCTACTTGTGCTGCTTGATTTATGTAAGGAGCACAAAAACTTGTGCACTCTTCTGCATTATACTTTTCAACTATACAACCTTCTGGATTTGAACGGTTTTTCACAAAACCTTTTAGTACTTTCATATACCTATTTCAAAATATAAGTTTAACAAATTAATAATAGCTAATTCGATCAATAATTAAACCAAAGAATTGTTTATATAGAAGAGTAAATATTGGAGTCACCTTTCAAATGGGTACATCCAACGAAAATGAACCGGTCCAGCTATTAGTGCTTCTCGAACCAAGTGAATAGTAAGGTGAACCATAATGTCAAAAAATGATGGAGGAAAAAACCTTTCAAGCATACACAGAGTCTCTGCAATGTGGTCTTCAAGTAATTCCAAATTATTTTTATCAAGCTCTCTTTGACATAGGCAATTAAAAAAAGCACATAATCTGAAAATTGCAATCCTCGGCCCCTTGTCTAATAGTCCCCTTAATGCTACTGACAAAACTTGTTGCATTAGCACATGACAATCATGGGACTTGAGCCCATAAATTTTGCAATCTTTTAGTGATACATGACTTGCAATTTTGGAGCTATAACCATCTGGTAATCTCAACTTAGATAGTCTTTTACAAAATATTTTTTTCTCATTTTTTGACAACACATATGGTGCTTTCTTATAACCAGAGTCATCATCTTTATTCGGATGCAATGACTTTCTAATTCCCATGTGTTTTAAATCTTCACAAGACTTTAAGCCATCCTTTGTTTTGCCTTTAATATTCAATAAAGTGCCTAGTATACTCTCGCAAATATTTTTCTCAACATGCATCACATCCAAATTGTGCCGCAACAGTAATGACTACAAAAAGGACCAATAGAAAGATGTTAAATTTTATAAACAAATTTAAAAGCAAACTAGCTTATTGTTTAAAACAAAAATATATAAAGAAAAAAAGACAAACCTCCCAATATGGTAGTTCAAAAAAGATTGATTTATTTTTCCATACTGATTGAGGTTCTACGACATCATGCTCTTCGTTTTCATCCTCTCTATTCCTTTTCTTTGCCTTATTTTTCTTAGCCTTTCCCCAGTCATTTTCTATATCTCTGATCACTTGAAATACTTCTTAACCAGTTAAAATTCGAGGCTTTCGACCATGTTCTTCAGTCCCATCAAACCAAGATTTCTTTACCCGAAATGGATGATTGTAAGCTAGAAATCTCCGGTGGCCCATGAATACGTATTTGTGGCTATTTTTCAACCATTTTGAGCATGTCTCAATTCCACAGGCAGGACATCCTTTACTGGATTTAACAGCATACCCGGACAGATTGCCATAAGCAGGGAAATCGTTTATTGTCCACATCAAAACAGCTCTCAAAATAAATGTGGATTGAGTAAATGCATCATAAACACTTACTCCATTTGTCCATATCTCTTTCAAATCATCTATAAGAGGTGCTAGGTACACATCTATATCATTTCCTGGTTGTTTTGGCCCAGGAATGAGTAATGTCAACATTAAATTTTCTTTTGTCATACATAACCATGGAGGAAGATTATATGTAACCAAAATTACAGGCCAACAACTATGTCTAGAGCTAAGATCACCAAAAGGATTAAATCCATATGAAGAAAGGCCAAGTCTAAGATTACGAGAATCAGATGCAAAAGAGGGCCACTTATCATCTATTCTATTCCATGCCAAAGAGTCAAATGGATGTCGCATAATGCCATCATGACTTTTGTTTGAGTGGTGCCATGTTAATTGTTCACTCTTTTCAGCTGACTTAAACAATCTTCTAAATCTCGGAATAACAGGAAAGTACCTCAAAACTTTTGTCGGAACTCCCTTCCTTATCTTTTTGGTTCGCTCATTGAGTTTCCACCGAGAAGAACCACACTTCGGACAAGTCTCAATATGCTCTAGATCTTTCCGAAACAAGCAACAGTCGTTCTCACATGCGTGTATCTTCTCATAACCTAGATCAAAAGTATTAAATAACTTTTTGGCTGAGTAGAAGCTATCCGAAAGTATGTTATCAACTGGTAACAAATTATGAACAATCATGAGAACATCATCAAATGCTTTGTCAGACATGCTGTGTCGAGCCTTGGCCTTGCATAACATAAGTGTTGCAGACATCTTAGTGTGTGTTGATCCTGAATATAAAGGTAGTTCTGCCTCTTCGATGAGTTTTTCAAAATCTTCGTTTCTTGTTTCATCTATATGATCCATGTCATCATCTTGGAAATATGCATCTCTAAACATTTTATACGATGATAGAATTTTATCATTTTCAATTTCTTCTACTGTGATTGGTTTTTCTCCATGAAAAACCCAAGTGGTGTAAGTAGGATCAATTCCAGCATAAATTAGATGGTCGTATACTACATCATAATGATGGTATCTTAAGTTTAAGTACTGGATGCAAGGACATTGGATCTTATCTGGATACCCCTTACTTTCTTGAACCTTATCTACAAACTTTCGTGCTCCCTCTCGATATGCTTGTGATGGTTAAAATAAAAAAGAATACCAAATTTACACTAATTAGAAGCTAAATATGTTTGGGATATTAAAAACATTATAGTGTAGGGGTTCGGAATTCACCTTGGCATATAAGTCCATTCTTTATCCATAATGGATGATTATCTTACAATGACAATACTACAAAATTATGGGCATAAGACATCACAAGGAAAGAAGAAAATAACATCTAAAATCAATGTCAACAAAAAACAACTCATGAAGCTAACCAATCAAAATCAGAACTTAACACCAGCCCAATAAAACTATAGTAAACAAGTTCAAACTAACATTCAAAGAACTTAACACCAGCCCAATAAAACTAATGAAGACATAATCCTGCAACCATTATCTTATTCCAGTATGAAGACATAATTCTGCAAGTATTAATCTTCTAGATAGTACCACAACATTATTTTCAACATCGATCAACAACCAGCCTCTTCATCATATACATGTCGAAATCATAATTTCTATATCAAGTTTCCACCAAATATTTTGTTTTTGACATACTTATTTCAATCTCTCTAGATTATGATAACAATTTTTGATATGTTTAATATTCATTTTGGTTTAAGATCTTTACCAAAATGAGGCAAACAGTAATCAGTTTCAAACAAAAACACATGTATCTCACATCTCATTATTATCAAAACAAATATTGGTATACAATTACATATGACTGTGTGCTACTCTTTTAGGCAGCACTACATTTTTGCAGTAACTGGCTGCTACTCACAACCACTGCTGCATTCCTTAGCGACTTAGTATGTTTTGTATTGATGACAGTTGAAAGTGGATTATAATGAAACGAGGGAATGAAAATAATATTCAAGCTAAACTTACAAGTCCTCTACAACAGAAATGCAGTGGAGAGTAATGAGTGAAAACCAACAAGATGTCCAGGAAGTGAACTCTAAGAAGGTACCATCTGTAGAATTTCTCACTGGTTTATTTCATCAAGGACATTTTTGAATTTCAATTTATACTCTTTTAACAGTGAGCAAAAGGAAGGTCCTTGCTGGAACTCGATTTTACAATCAAACTTGTAACTTGCATCAAGTGTTAAGAGGCTCAGAAGTGCTTTGATAAGGGAACAAATCTTCAACATTTAGCAAAGTGTTCTGATTCATTTATGTCTGCCAACCAAGTTCCTACCTACTTGATCCATATAGTCATATGGCTCCAAAGTGCAAGTTTTTAAACCATTGGCTCTGGTATTGGTAAGCATGCCCACATACTATCACTTATTCACCTCACTAAAATCTTAATCTTGATGGCTCATGCAACAGATGACTTATTATTTTGATAAGTGCAACTTATTTACTAGTATCATCATCATGTAGATATTTACTGTATAAAGTAAGAGTTTTAGTAAACTGGGAAGAAAGGAGATCAGGGAGCAGAGGGACGAGACCAACAAGTCTGTAAGGTGAATCACTACAAAAATATAAAATGATTTTTTGCCCATTCTCATATAGCAGAACTTTTTCTAGAAATTTCAGCAGTGGATAGTGTTGACGGCCATATCTATCATGATTGACAACTAAACTAACAAACAGTTTGTGTTCCAGTTGAAAATCTCAATTTCATCCTCAAAGGCTAAGGTGAAAGACAGAAGATGATTTTAATTTGACAGCATATAATGTCAACTTGGTCCTGCTTTACAAATTTAACATCTTGAAAAATGAGACTAAAATTAGGACATGCAGCATACTCATCCTTAGCCTTTCAAATACAACCATGTCTGCTCTTATGATATGAAAGATATCACTTAACTTAGAAGAACCACTCATTTATTCTCGTTATCAAAATGCTGCATCAGAAGGTCTTGAAGACACCTGAACTTCTGACACACCTAATACGGTGCTTGTACTGTAGCACTTATAGACAGTTCAACTACCTAAAAGTTGATGATCAGATAATAAATCATTTTCGAAGTAGAAGATAATAATACCACCAAAGCCTAAGTGGTTAAACTGTAGTATGAACAAATGCCGATAACTGACAAATGCCGGTGGCATGCAAATATGGCTTACCAATACAAGAATAACACCAACAAAGCCTTTGGCCCCATGTCTTTGAGTTTGGCTACAGGAATAATTCCTCTCAAACATAAAATATAAATTAATCATGAATTCAAAACTTTAGTTTAAAATAAACATATTTGACATCATATGAAGTATACACTTCAGTACAACCACAAACCAAGTCGCATTCCCTAACTATAGCTATCAAAGGATGTCACTTTACGAAAATTATCTACATATTTACAATCTTGTTTTTATTCGTGAATTGAATGGGTCTAAAATTTCTCAGATACATCAGCAACACACGGAATGAGTGTTTCTAAATTATAGATTTACCGGATAACTGAATAATTAGCAATTTGACATCAGAATTTATTAGGTATATACTTCCTTACGAAACAAAGTTGATAAATTTTAACATTTTTGCAACCTAGGGTTTATGAACAGGGAAGAACAGTCCCAAAAACATTTCAAGCATAACGGCAAAGATCAATGTAGCAAAGACGTGCATATTCACGACAATGGAGAAGAAAGAACATAAAATTGGATCTATGTGAACTATAAACTCCAAAAAAAGTACAGCCAATACACATAAATTACAAAGTGAAGACTCCAATAACTTGAGTTTCTCCCAAAAACATCAAAATTAAGAAATCTCTTAACAAAAATGTTAAGATTAATGCAAAACATGTGACATAGAGCCAAAAATGTTACCTAAAATCATCCAAAAAAAGTTATCAACATAAATACAAAAAATTGGACCTAAGCGACACAGAAGATTGTGTCTCATGAAAGTTGATGTGTCCTATTTGGTGTAGTTCAGGTTAGCTCACAGAACAACTAGGGCTTTTGATTCCTTTCTAAATCTCATTGAGAAGGAATAGAGCTTAGCTTCTAGATCGAAGACCAAAGCCGATGGCTTCTGTGAGGAATTGCATCGAACACCTACTAATTAGGTTTGAATCAAAAAATTTAATGAAGGTTTCGGATCGAACCGAAACTCGCCGATGAAGACTCGTCGACAAAGACGATATTCCTAGAGAAGGAATCGTAGATAAAGAGACTCGTCGAGAAGGACGATCTTCGTCGATGAAGACTTGTCGAGAAAGATGATTTTCTTCGATGAAGACTCGTCGAGAAATAGGAAGACTAGTCGATGAAGACTCTTACCGGAGAAGGAAGCAGTCGCTTGCGATCGACCCCGCCAAGAATTTGAAGCCGCCAACGCCAAGTTTCTTCCAGAATAGGGTTTTGTCTTCGGAAGAGCCTGGCCCTTTACTTTTATTTCTTTTGACAAACCCTTTTGTACTCCTTTGGGTTTGGTGGATGAAAAATTGAGGATGGAAACTTTTCCCTTTCGCGGTTAGGTTCTCAAAACAGTAAAGTCTTTTTTTTAGAGCAATTAATTAATTAATAACTAGGTGGGATGTGATTTATGGCACGAATTTGGCAGGCAGTTAAAGTCCAACTAATTTACGGCCTGCATGGTAGGCCACGAAATGATATGAGAAACTTATATATTTACGGCTCGCATAAATACAGGTCATAAATGATAACATTTAACGGCCCTAAAAATGCATGTCGTATTAAAATGCGAAAAAAGGAGAATTTACGACTCGCATTTATCGTGTGCCGTAAAATGATATCATTTACGGCATGCATCCAACGCACGCCGTAAATGCGAGGTCGTAAAAGCCCAAATCTGGTATAGTGATATATATATATATATATATATATATATATATATATATATATATATATATATGTATGTATGGATGTTGATGCACATTTATATGTAGGTAATTGGGTAAATGAGTTAGGATATCCAAGTATATGAGTCCGTATGCATGTAGGGGACCTAGTATCCCTATTCCTATGTAGTATGGACCTAGAAACCTAAGTATGACCTAGTTTCGGCTAGTATTGGCTATTTTGATCCTAAAAGTCAGCCTTTTAGTTAATTTGACCTAGAATTGACCTAAAAATCATATTTCAATTTAGATATCAATGTTATTCACACCAAAATACCAATTGACATTGATATTTCATATTTATGTCTTTGTACTCCATTTTGGACATTGACCCTCGCTCATCGCTCAAGACCATATGCGAGTACATTCTTTAATAGTTTTCATGCTGATATTTTCTATGATTCATGTTATATTATTGTTTTACTTGATGCTTGACACGATGTATAAACAGAGTAGTGTTACATGGATTCATCTTCAGATATGTTGTTTCATGCTCGATCGGTATATCAGACTCACTTTCAGGCATCACCTTACTTGCTGGCAACACTTGTAATTGTGGCCGGTCTTGTATCTTACTACGTGTCGGGATCTGAGATCCACTTAGTACTTGTCGGACGGGAAAATACCTTAGTAGACATGTAACCATATAAAAAATTTGGAACCACTCATGCTGGAATCACCCCCTCTGGTCTAATCAGGAAAGATAGCACTCGCACGTGGAGCATGTGCGAGTTGTCGTACATTACCCTTAGTCATTTATGTTGGCCCATTACCAAATGGTCACACCCAATTTTGATAAATCAACAAATGACTTAAGTCAATACACAAAATATACAAACTACTGCTAATATTTTAGGTCAAGTAAATTCAATATCAGAGAGTGTACTACAACATCAGCAAGCATGAAAATCATCATCCGAAGTACTTATGCACTGGAATCAGTCTGAGTCATTTTACAGTTTATTATATATTTTATCCTTTATTGAGTCTAGGATACAAATTGTAAAATCGACTGAGTATTACTGGCTTAGGTTATTCACAGTCCACTCGTGTATAAAGCCTACCTATTCATTCAAAGTATACTTACCAAAAGTTCTATTTATCCTATACAACAGAATTTGACAAAATATTACTAGATGAACTTAGACAGAACTCAGGCCGAGTTCGGTCCGAACTCGGACCGAGTTCGGTCCGAACTCGGACCGAGTTCGGTCGTTTCAAATTCAAATGTTTGTTACCTCCAAATCTGCATGTAACGTTCGTATGTGAAATCTTTGCATCCGAACTCCACCCGAACTCTGCCCGAGTTCGGTTCTCAAAAACACCTATAAATAGAAGGGAAATTTTTCTTTTCAAATCACTCATCATTTCTTCGCTTTATCTATTCCTAAAGTGTTTTTCAGTGTTCTAAAAGCTTTTATACTCCACCTATACATCTCTTAGCCAAAGCCAGTAATATCGATTCGATTTAGAGTTCTTTGGTTCTCAGAGTTGTAAAGAGGTCGTTCAAGTTCAGAAATTATCTCTATTTTAGGAGCCGGTCGTGCGCTTGTCACCAAGCACGGTGTTGTAAAGGGACTGCAAGCTCTCAATTAGCTTGTGAATAGTAGATTAACAGCAGGCAAGAGTACCTGTGACTAGATTAGTCCTCCAAGAGGGAAATCAGTATATATCGTGGCGTTCACTGAGTTTGATTCTCTGATCTCTTGCTACATTTATTTATTGTCTTTTTATTCAATGCCATAGTTATCTGCCTTTAATTTTTAAGTGTTAATTTATTTCGCTGCACTCGCACTCACTTTATTCACCCCCCTCTAGAGGTACTCAACGGTCCAACAATTGGTATCAGAGCAGGTTATATTCTAATATAACAATCTCATAAAGTATATATGGCAGCCGTGAAATCAATATTCAACGGTGAAAGACACTCCACAAATAGAACCCCACTATTTGATGGAATAAACTATACATACTGGAAAACACGTATGACATTCTTCTTAAAGTCTCTTGACTTTGATCTTTGGTTTATAGTTATTGACGGTTATAATAGAAACCGACACCTATAGTGGTTGATGGCGTACTTACAGACAAGCCTCATGATAAATATACAACGACAGAAAAAGCAAAGGATAGTCTAGATGTGTCACGACCCGCACCCTAGAGTAAGGGCACGAGACGTGGGTACGTCCAGCCTACGCCGCAGTGTCGGCGATAGAACGCTGTCCTAGGTCAATCGTCTAACAATATAAAGGTACCTGTACAGTATATACACTCCGAATGGAGGTGACATAGCAATATACAGTCTCAATCACATCTAAGGCAGAATGATAAGATAGAAAGATAGATAGATAAATGCTGAAATAAAAGATCCACATAAGTACAACCAGAGAGTCTAAGTGTCTAAAGATATCACAAAACTACAAAATCCCAGATATCATAATACAGTCATCCAGAAGTAAACATAAGAAAATCCTAGTCTAGAGGAGTGTCGTCCACAGCTAAAGGATCTGGCTGCTGGTCCAAGTCACAGGTGTCATCTAGGGTAGTCCCATAATAGGTGGGGCAGCACGCCTCATCCTCATCCTCTGTAATATTTCAACAGGTCCAGTCAGGACAGTAGCGAGCACAGTACATCTCAAGCAGTTCATATAATGACAGGAATAAAATACAGGCAATAGAGTAAAATACATAAAATGCTGAAGAGTATACATGAGTGAAAAGAAGACTGTAATGAAATATCTTCTATAAGTAAAGAGCTACAGTGAACTAGTGATTTAGAGTACAAGCTAGACATGTGAACGGCTTGATAATAAACATGAGAGGTTGTACATGGCTATACTACTTTAGAAATTATCCACATGACTATTTATACTCCTCTGTACCCCAATCAATACACAAGGATCCGTTCAAGTTATGTAATTGTACATGATATTCACATGGGGGCCCATAAATGGGTGCACATGAATATAAACATGGGGCTCCGTGATCATGAGAGTACATCAATCACGAGAGTGTACATGTAAGGTGAAAGCACAAGAGTACATAATGAAAGTGAAACACACATGACATGATGTATCTGATGCTCCCGAGGGGGATAACATCGCATGAAAAGATCCATATAGTACTAATTCGTGTTTCCATCGTGTCAGCATCAAGTAAAATAATCTAGAGCAAAAAAATACTCCTAGCAAGTATGAAACGGTCAGAGAATGTACTCGTATGATATCCTGAATGTCCAAAAGAAACTACTGCCTGAGGAGTGGTGTCTGGCTCCTAATCAGAACAGCACAAGTCACAACATGTCCAGGTAATAAAATATGATACTATAATACAGTCTATATGATATTAGGTCAACCCTAGACCAAAGTCAACCCTGGTCAACTTCAGTCAACTACCAAGTCAAAGTTAGGTCAACTAGGTCAATCTAGACTCAATGAAGTCTAACCAAGCCTAAACAATCTACCTTAGCTAGTACATACCATACACTAGTCTATAGGGTGTTATACATGTGTGTATCTCATACACACAAATCACTCAAGGGTACCCTAGGCTATAACATCTAGGTTATAGGCCATAGGCCCTGATCCATAGGCAATTAGCCATGCCCTAGGCCATGTCTATGTACACCTTACCTACATAGCCAATACCTATATAGAATCACAACCATATGTAGGCCATGTGCTAGTACAAACCATAACCCATATACCATATATATATCACTATATTCACATATATGTATATATATCTACATACACATATAGAAATATGTATATCACCCTATAGCTTTATTTTACACATAAATATTCACATTTACTTATAGGTAATTTCACATACACATAGATAGGGCTATGAAAATAAAGGCAATGTGTGTGTATGTGTGTGAACATGTTCATGTGTGTGTGTAGTGTATAGGCATACAGTGATTGGAATAAGAGGGTATAGTGTTGGTTCCCATTGACAGGAACAAAATATGAGTGTGTGTGTGTGTTGTATTTAGATAGGTGTGTGTGTGTGTGTGTGTGTGTGTGAGAAGCTAATGTGTCAATGAAGACAGTGTACATGTGATCAATTGTGAGGGAAAATAGTTCCTGTGTACAGGGAAACAAATGACAGTAAACATGTGTTGATTTTAGCTCAAGTTTACACACATAATAACAGGGATGTGAAGTAGTCCCAGGTTTATAGAACTAGTTCAATATGGCTTGCCATTCATTCTCAGGAATTAATCAGCTTAACAGTTAAAAGCAATTGTAAACCAAAACAATTGACAGTTTCAGTCATACAAAATCGACTCCCACAACCTACTGCCAACACCAACTAATATCATAACCCATAGACTAATACCTAATCAGTGAACTAATCAATCATTAGAGAATCAAACAGGATGCCATCAACTCAGGAACCCAAATCAGTCAAGGAGTTCTCAGGTTTCAGTATTTTAGAAACTGTGTATCAGTCCTAACATTATATTAAAAATTCAAAAACCAAATAACAAAATTGAAGCTAAATCGACCTAGCATAAACCCTCACCTGTTAGCAAATCCTAGGTATGATTAAAACACTAGTTAATTATTCAACAGTTTAATTAAAACATCAAAACTCAGATTCACCCAACAGTAAACATGTATCAGTAAACATAGGATACATGGATTAGATTACTAAAAACTTGATAAAAAATAAGAAACAATTGGTGGGTAGTTAATGTCAAACATATTTACGTGTCACACAATCAATATGGTGTCCAAAAATGCGACACAATGTGTCGAAACATCACACGAACTCAAGCACGGGACTGTCACAGGTCGTACGACTAGTGCAAGTGTCCTTGCACTCTCGACACGTATCCATTGGATACAGAACTTTGGGGGTGTCATGTCAGACGCTGCCCCTCCCTTCGTGTCCAAGTACACGTGTCCATGTGCCCTGTGTACTGAGCATGAGGCCCCGAGCTGCAGGGGAAGCCCTGGCCACGCGCGGGGCTGTATCCACGAGTCCAGTACGACTCGGACACGACTCAAAATTACCTCAGTCATGTAAAATCACACAAGCAACATGTAAACCTAATTTCCTATTCAATTACTTCCTGAAAAATCGATCGAAATGCCTACTATGGGATTTCGTCGAACACATGCGACTGTCCACTGATACGTGTCCGATACGGACATATAAAGGACCCGAGAGGGTGCAAAATCTATCCCTACAGCAAGAGGACACCTAGGGCTTGGTGTTCATGAAAAAATCTGAAATTTCATGGAGGGAAATGGGATTTACCTATGTGTGTTCCTTCACAAGGAAAAGCTCCAAAAGTGAGATCTCCTCAAGCTATCCAATGGCTCCAAATTATATCAAACCTGTGAATAGTCTCTACCAACAGTAGGAGGACACTAATTAGGTCACAAAGGAAGAAGTTGCAATAAAAATGGACTAATATTGAATAAACTATGAAGAAGTTTCATGAAGAACAAACCTTGCCTTTAGAAAATGAGGGAATGGATAAAAAGGAGGCACAAACTTTGAGAGGGACTTTATAGACATGGAGGGGTAATCCCTAGGCCGGCCAAGGGGTTAGGGTTAGGTTTTTAGGATTGAATCTAATGGCTATCAATCCATCAAGTCCAATCAAGGGCCTACAACCTAGGTTTCCCTTAGTCAAGTTGCAACCTATACATTCTAACTAATCATGACTTAAACCCAACTAACCAATACTAACTAATACTCACTATGGCTAACTAGACTAGCTATGACTAATCTAGGTTAGGTCCAAACTAGGTTAGGGCTAATCTAAACCACAAGGCTATCAATTAAATAATATTTAAATCATATCATTCTAAATAATCATATTAATTTCCAAATAATATATATTAAATTCAAATAATATAAAAATGACAAAAATACCCTCAAACTAGAAATATGGTAGTGACAAATCTACCCTCCTTAAAAAAATTTGCCCTCGAAATTGAAAGGCAAACTAACAATGAGAAGGATAAACAATCATACATCACGGTCCAAAAAGATAAGGGTATCGCTCGCGCATCTCATCCTCCCGCTCCCAGGTAGACTCTTCTGGAGAATGATGCCTCCATGCGATGTGAACCATGGGTATCACCTGGTTTCTTAGCACCTTCTCTCGGCGATCCAGAATCTCCACTAGCTGCTCTAGATAACTGAGAGTAGGCCCTACCTCAATCTCTGAATGATCAAGCACATGGCTAGGGTCAGCCACGTACCGTCTTAACTGTGATATATGGAATACATTGTGGACACCCACTAGTGCAGGTGGCAAGTCTAGCCTATATGCCACGTCACCGACTCTTCCGCTGATCACGAAAGGTCCGATGAAGCTCGGTTAAGCTTCCAACCTCCACCAAAATGTATAGTACCACGAGTCAAGATATCTGCAGAAAAACCATGTCTCCGACCTAAACACAAACAAGGTCTCATGTTACTAAATAATCAAACATGATCAAACAGACAAAACAAACAATCTACTTCTAATTCTATCTCTAATCAACTGAGTCAAACATAGTCAATGGTCAACTACCGGTCAACAACTAGTCAATTTGTCAACATCCAAGTACTTGGTCAAAACTGGTCAACTAAGTCAACTTGGACTATTGGGTCATTGGCTAATCTAGGGTTCAAACCTAAATAGTCTATAGTGTAAAAAAAATATCAAGGCCAACTAAACCCTAAGTTTAACATGTACATGTATACTCTACATTAAACTAGACTCATAACTTCTAACCCTTAACCATAACACATACTCTAAATACCTCACATAACCCCATAAACCCACACTATTCTAAATGCATCACCTATGCATACATATAGACTAACCATCTCATATGCCTAATCTATATAATATATGCAGAACCCCCTTAATCCAAATTGCTTATCATATATATCCCTATAATATTACACACAATGTATAGTATTAGCCTAATATGGAGGTTTACTAGCACAAACAGCAATTTAACCAAAATAAGGGGTAGGACATACAATAGGGTGAAAGTATATGAAGTACATGAATGAACGATTGCATGTGAATCAAGGATATGCAATGAAGGTTATGTGAAGTACAGGACCTGTGGTAAGATGCAGTGCAAAATGTGTGGACACTTCAGGTATACAGGATACTAAGGTAGTGCAATTGTTTATCTATATGTAGGACATGATCAATTTGTAGGTTATATGCCTAAGTAGCTAGGGAATGAAGTGTCAATTGCAAGAGGGAGAAGTGTGAATTGTGTATCTGAGTCTAACATGTCAGGAAGGTCGTGTGATAATGATGAAGCACAAGATGGCATGTCCGAGTAGGATACAAAGGTCATGGGTGCCTTACTGGAAAGGGTAAGAAAAAATAATAAAACATCAATGTTGTAAGACATACTAATATCCTATATAGAATTTGGTTGGTCAGGGAATCATCTACAATGGGTTATTATTCTAATACCAATGCTAACTACCATCTCTAGGGTACAGACACCCTACAAGTCGTCATATCATTACACTATGAAGATCTACCTATGAATAAGTTTTACAAACTTAAATATCCCTACTCCTAAGTTATTGATGGAATACAATTTTATATCAACAGAAGGGTATGATAGAGATGATAGGTTGAAACCTTCTCAAGATAAAATCTAATAATCATATGCGTCTGTCCAAAATCATGTTACTCAGAGTCTTCGTCATGCTAGTGAGCAGGGCTACGATAATCACAGAGTCCTTGACTAAGGTACATACCTCTAGAATTATGGTATTTAAAATTTTTGCATTGCCGCATGCTTGGCAGCAAAAACCTTAAATTCCTACACCCGAGAAGTATGTCCTAATCTGACTATATATCCTCACTATGCCAGTTAACACGACTATCGAAGATTCAAGATCCCATAACTGAGGTAACCTAGCCCATATGATTCATCTCAAAAGAAAATCAAACGTAACACAAGAACATTAGGACAAAATTGATCAATCAACAAGGAATAGAGGGAATCGAATTTTAAGGCAGTTATAAGAGGCAATTTCATAATTGAAATCAAAAGAACGGAACCTGAAACTAGATCTCCAATGGCCTGAGCATCCTCGACTGTCCTGGCGAAAGCTCGCCCCTGCTGGCCTCTCCTGGCCTGCTGTTGATGCTGTATGTACCTTTGCTGCTGAGTCGGTAAGGGTAATCCCTTCTGCTGGCCCACCAGAGCTCTAGCTCCTGCTCCTTGCTCTATCCGTCCAGATGACCCAGGATACTCTCTCAGTCAATGATCGAATCCTCCGCAAAGTAAATATTTGCCCAGCCTCTTCGATATTCGCCCCAATCGTGCCCTGGTTTCCTACAGTAAGGGTAACTGGTAACCTGCTGCTGATCTACTGGAGCCTTGGCTCCTCCTCCTGGTACTGCTTCCTGTGCTACTCTGCCTATGTTCTGGGAGCACTTCCCTCAGCTGGTGGTCCACTGCTCCACAAAGTAGGCACTTGCCCAGTATCTTCCTATATTCACCCCATCTATGCCCCGGCTTCTTGCAGTAGGGACAACTGACTGTCTGCTGTCTGGGTGCCTGATACTGTTTGGGCTGCTGTTGTCCCTGTTGATGGCCCTGACCCTGGATCTGCTGCTGAACAGGCCTTTGCTGATACTGGTGCTGAATCTGTACGTGAGGCCTCTTAGCCTGACCTCCACTGCTGCTAACTCCATGAATGTCATGTCCCCTCTTGAACAACTGTTGCCGCTGAGTTTCCACTATTTGCTGGAAGAAAGAGAACAATTGCTCCACATCTTCTGATCCTGATGGTGACTGCTGCTAAAGAACGTTCGGGATGACTGGGGAAAGTCTCGGAGTAGGAAGAGGTATACTCCCATAAGCTGCAGATATTCCAGCCTGAGCTGGCATAATAGGAGCTGCAGTCTCGGGGCCCTGCTGATCAGGACGAGGAGTGGTAGACCTCTCAGTGGTGACTTTCCGATCGAGATGAGATCGCGCCTCCATAACCATCCTGAAGACAGATCAAACGAGAGGACAATCACTGAGAATGAAGCGATAACATCAAGGGAGGACGGTTTATTTTCAAGGAAAGACAATAATACAGCAATTTTAGGTAACAAAAATCTGATTAAGAGTTTTTCCTAATGTGATTGAGCACCTTCGAAATATCCTAATCCTACTGCAGGCTGTAGTGATACTCTAGTTCAAATACCACTACATAAACTGACCTGCATAGGCCACCACTAAAAATATGTCACGACCCGTACCCTAGAGTAAGGGTATAAGACGTGGGTACGTCCAGCCTACGCCACAGTGTCGGTAGTAGAACGCTGTCCTAGGTCAATCATCTAACAATATAAAGGTACTTGTACAGTATATACACTCCGAATGGATGTGACATAGCAATATACATTCTCAATCACATCTAAGGCAGAATGATAAGATAGAAAGGTAGATAGATAAATGCTGAAACGAAAGATCCACATAAGTACAACCAGAGAGCCTAAGTGTCTAAAGATATCACAAAACCACAAAATCCCAGATATCATAATATAGTCATCCAGAAGTAAACATAAGAAAATCCTAGTCTAGAGGAGTGTCGTCCACAGCTAAAGGATCCGGCTGCTGGTCTAAGTCACAGCTGTCATCTAGGGTAGTCCCATAATAGGTGGGGCAGCACGCCTCATCCTGATCCTCTGTAATATTTCAATAGGCCCAGTCAGGACAGGAGCGAGCATAGTATATCTCACGCAGTTCATATAATGACAGGAATAAAATACAAGCAATAGAGTAAAATACATGAAACGCTGAAGAGTATACATGAGTAAAAAGAAGACTGTAATGAAATAACTACTATAAATAAAGAGCTACAGTGAACTCGTGATTTAGAGTACAAGCTAGACATGTGAACGGCTTGATAATAAACATGAGAGGTTATACATGGCTACACTAGTTTGGAAATTGTCCACATGACTATTTATACTCCCCCGTACCCCAATCAATACACAAGGATCCGTTCAAGTTATGTTATTGTACATGATATTCAAATGGGGGACCATAAATGGATGCACATGAATATAAACATGGGGGCTCCGTGATCATGAGAGTACATGAATCACGAGAGTGCACATGTAAGGTGAAAGCACAAGAGTACATGATGAAAGTGAAACGCACATGACATGATGTATCTGATGCTCCCGAGGGGGATAACATCGCATGAAAAGATCCATATAGTACTAATCCTTGTTTCCATCGTGTCAGCATCAAGTAAAATAATCTAGGGCAAGAAAATACTCCTAGCAAGTATGAAATGGTCATAGAAATGTACTCGTCTGATATCATGAATGTCCAAAAGAAACTACTGCCTGAGGAGTGGTGTCTGGCTCCTAATCAGAACAGCACAAGTCACAATATGTCCAGGTAATAAAATATGATACTATGATGCAGTCTACATGATATTAGGTCAACCCTAGACCAAAGTCAACCCTGGTCAACTTCAGTCAACTACCAAGTCAAAGTTAGGTCAACTAGGTCAATCTAGACTCAATGAAGTCTAACCAAGCCTAAACAATCTACCTTAGCTAGTACATACCATACACTAGTCTATAGGGTATTATACATGTGTGTATCTCATACATACAAATCACTCAAGGGTACCCTAGGCTATAACATCTAGGTTATAGGCCATAGGCCCTGATCCATAGGCAATTAGCCATGCCCTAGGCCATGTCTATGTACACCTTACCTACATAGCCTATACTTATATAGAATCACAACCATATGTTGGCCATGTGCTAGTACAAACCATAACCCATATACCATATATAATATCACTATATTCACATATATGTATATATATCTACATACACATATAGCAATATGTATATCACCCTATAGCTTTACTTTATACATATATATTCACATTCACTTATAGGTAATTTCACATACACATAGATAGGGCTATGAAAATAAAGGCAATGTGTGTATGTGTGTGAACATGTTCATGTGTGTGTAGTGTATAGGCATACAGTGATAGGAATAAGAGGGTGTAGTGTTGGTTTCTATTAACAGGAACAAAATATGAGTGTGTGTGTGTTGTATTTAGATAGGTGTGTGTGTGTGTGTGTGTGTGTGTGTGTGTGTGTGTGTGAGAAGCTAATGTGTCAATGAAGACAGTGTACATGTGATCAATTATGAGGGAAAATAGTTCCTGTGTACAGGGAAACAAATGACAGCAAACATGTGTTGATTTTAGCTCAGGTTTACACACATAATAACAGGGATGTGAAGTAGTCCCAGGTTTATAGAACCAGTTCAATATGGCTTGCCATTCATTCTCAGGAATTAATCAGCTTAACAGTTAAAAGCAATTGTAAACCAAAACAATTGACACTTTCAGTCATACAAAATCGACTCCCACAACCTACTGCCAACACCAACTAATCTCATAACCCATAGACTAATACCTAATCAGTGAACTAATCAATCATTAGAGAATCAAATAGGATGCCATCAACTCAGGAACCCAAATCAGTCAAGGAGTTCTCAGGTTTCAGTATTTTAGAAATTGTGTATCAGTCCTAACATTACATTGAAAATTCGAAAGCCAAATAACAAAATTGAAGCTAAATCTCATGCCTAGCATAAACCCTCACATGTTAGCAAATCCCAGGTGTGATTACAACACTAATTAATCATTCAACAGTTTAATTAAAACATCAAAACTCAGATTCACCCAACAGTAAACATGTATCAGTAAACATAGGATACATGGATTAGATTACTAAAAACTTGAAAAAAAAATTAGAAACAATTGGTGGGTAGTTAATGTCAAACATATGTACGTGTCACACAATCAATATGGTGTCCAAAAATGTGACACAATGTGTCCAAACATCACACGAACTCAAGCACGGGACTGTCACAGGTCGTGCGACCAGTGCAAGTGTCCTAGCACTCTCGATAGGTATCCATTGGAAACAGAACTTTAGGGATGTCATGTCAGATGCCGCCCCTCCCTTCGTGTCCAAGTACACGTGTCCACGTGCCCTGTACACTGAGCACGAGACCCCGAGCAGCAGGGGAAGCCCTGGCCGCGCGCGGGGCTATGTCCACGAGTCCAGTGCGACTCGGACACGGCTCAAAATCACCTCAGTCGTGTAAAATCACACAAGCAACATGTAAACCTAATTTCCTATTCAATTACTTCCTGAAAAATCGATCGAAATGCCCACTGTTGCATTTCGTCGAACACCTGCGACTGTCCACTGATACGTGTTCGATACGGATACGTAAAGGACACGAGAGGGTGCAAAACCTATCCCTACAGCAAGAGGACACCTAGGGTTTGGTGTTCATGCAAAGAAACCAAAATTTCATGGAGGGAAATGGGATTTACCTATGTGTGTTCCTTCACAAGAAAAGCTCCAAAAGTGAGATCTCCTCAAGCTAGCAAATGGCTCCAAATTATATCAAACCTGTGAATAGTCTCTACCAAAAGTAGGGGGACACTAATTAGGTCACAAAGGAAGAAGTTGCAATGAAAATGGACTAATATTGAATAAACTATGAAGAAGTTTCATGAAGAACAAACCTTGCCTTTAGAAAATGAGGGAATGGATAAAAAGGAGGCACAAACTTTGAGAGGGACTTTATAGACATGGGGGGGAAATCCCTAGGCCGGCCAAGGTGTTAGGGTTATGGTTTTAGGATTGAATCTAATGGCTATCAATCCATCAAGTCCAATCAAGGGCCTACAACCTAGGTTTCCCTTAGTCAAGTTGCAACCTATACATTTTAACTAATCATGACTTAAACCCAACTAACCAATACTAACTAATACTCACTATGGCTAACTAGACTAGCTATGACTAATCTAGGTTAGGTTCAAACTAGGTTAGGGCTAATCTAAACCACAAGGCTATCAACTAAATAATATTTAAATCACACCATTCTAAATAATCGTATTAATTTCCAAATAATATATATTAAATTCAAATAATATAAAAATGACAAAAATACCCTCAAACTAGAAATATGGTAGTGACAGGATGCATGTGCCATCAACGTACTGTTCTGTACAATTGATAAGACGGAGTTCAATCGAGTTTCAACCTGTAAGACATCTCATAAGATTTGAAAACTTCTTGAGGTAACTCATGAAGGTACTTCCCAAGTAAAGGAATCCAAAATCAGCAGACTAATACAGGAATATGAATCTTTCAAATAATATATATTAAATTTCAAAGAATATAAAAATGACAAAAATACTCTCAAACTAGAAATGTGGTAGTGACAAGATGCATGTGCCATCAACGCACTATTCTGTGAAATTGATAAGACGGAGTTCAATCGAGTTTTGACCTGTAAGACATCTCATAAGATTTGAAAACTTCTTGAGGTAACTCATGAAGGTACTTCCCAAGTAAAGGAATCTAAAATCAGCAGACTAACACAAGAATATGAATCTTTTAAAATAAAACCCGACGAGTCAATTACACAGATGTTCATTCATTTTCTTGGTATAACTAATCCTTTGTAATCTCTTGGTAAGGATTACAGTAATCATGAGAAGATCAAAAAAGTGCTACGGGCTCTAACCAAGAACTGGAACCCAAAGGCAACGACAATTATTGAAGGAAACGATCTCACCACCATGACTCTAGAAACACTTATGGGCAAGCTGATGACCCATGAGCTGGACCTACAAGAGTTTGAAGAAGCAATCCCAAAAGAAAAATCTATCGTCTTAAAGCTCAAGCCAGAAGGTTAACATACAAAGATTCTGATGAAGAATCATCCAGTGGTGATGAACAAGCCCTGCTAGTGAAGAATTTTAGAAAATTCTTAAAGTTTGAGAAAGCAAGCAGAAAAAAGAAAGATGTCCATAAAAGCAATGAAAAAGAAATAATCTACTTTGGATGCAAGAAGTCAGGGCATATGAAGAGGGACTGCCCAACTCCAAAGAAAAGCAGTCCATATGATAGATCAAGATCAAGCCGAAGAACAACAACTGGTCGAAAGTATGAAAATACAAGTATCCCAAAAAAGTGGTGCTAGTGAATCAGAGGAAGAAGATAAACCCTGTAGCACTGCAAATGTCTGTATTATGGCTTTCGATAAGGTATCCTCAAATCCTCTATATGATGACTTTACTTTCGATGAGCTAGAAACTGCCTTCAGCGAATTACTTAAAGAACACAGAAATGTGCTTGACAAGTATAAGCAATCTCGAAAAAAGGTCAAGGCTTGCACAACCGAAGTAGCTAGATTATCAAATATTATTGAAGATATTAGAGAGACATCTACTACCGGTAACACGGATGAGATATCCAAGCTTAAAGTAGACTATCATGAGACTATCCTCAAAATTGAAAAGAAAGAAAGAGACTATGTCAAGATATAAGAGTTATATGACATAGAGAAGAAGAGGTACTTAGTCACAGAGCAAAGACTTAATGATATGATCGCTAAATATGAAGAGTCCTATGCGGTTTCTAAAAAGTTAGAAATCAAGTTAGGCAAACAGGCTATACCTGTGACACAGCATAAAGTTAGTCCTAATGCTAAGTATACACCTAATAGGGATAAACCACAAAAAGCACGTAAGAAATACGAATATCACCATGCTTTCACATATAATTTTTCAAAGAAACCACATATGCATGTCAACACAAATTCAACTAACACATTTTCAAAACTTACTTGCACATATTGTGGTACTCATGGGCACATATCACAGTATTGTCTAGTAAGAAAGCTTGTTGACAATCACACACTGATTTAGAGACCTAAGACTAATCAACATAGACCCTTCAATAAATGGGTACCAAAGGATTCATCTACTTGTTTTGTAGGTGGATCCTCAACCCTTTCATGCTAAAAGCAAGTGGATCCTCGATAGCGGATGTTCGTGGCATATGACTGGTGATACATCTTTGTTTGCTATACTATCGATGAAGAAAGAATGATACGTCTCCTTCGAAAACAACCTGAGAGGTGATATCATTGGAAATGGCATTGTTGGTATATCTCCTTATCCTGTAATAAAAGATGTTTGTCTAGGTACGAAATTGAAACATAACCTACTGAGCATAATTCACGTGGCAGATAATGGTTATGGCATCAATTTTGTAAAAGATAAATGTACAATATATGATATGTCATCTGGTAATCCGGTATATGAAGGGATTAGAGAAGACAATATTTATGTTTTCTTTCTAGAGAGTACTAATAATGCAGGAAGATGCCTAGTAGCAAACTTAGATGAAGGCTGGCTATGGCATATAAGGCAAGGACATGCTAATATAGACACTATCTCACGACTAAGTACTAAAAAGTTGGTAAAAGGACTCCCTGAGATATCATTTAAGAGAGATATGGTATGTGCAGACTGTGAAAAGAACAAAGCGCATAGGTCTACATTTAAATCCATCAACGCTATAAGTACTTATAGACCTTTGCAGTTGATACATATAGATTTATTTGGTCCTAGTAGAGTCACTAGTCTTAGCGGTAAGATCTACGCCTTTGTTATTGTTGATGATTTCTCTTGCTTTACTTGGGTTTACTTTTTATCAACAAAAGTGATGCAATTTTTGAATTTTAGATATTCTGTAAAAAGGTAAAAAACAAAAAAAAAGCTTCATGATTACTCGTATCTGAAATGATCATGGTGGCGAATTCGAAAATACTGATTTCAAAAAGTTTTATGATGATGGTGGATATTACCACGAGTTTTCTTGTCCTAGAACTCCTCAAGAGAATGGTGTTGTGGAGCGGAAGAATCATACTCTAAGCGAGATGGCTAGAGTCATGCTGAATCAGCATAACCTTCCTAAATATTTTTGGACAGAACCTGTTAGTACAGCCTGTCATGTTTTAAATAGGGTGTTAATTCGACCTATCTCGAAGAAAATACCTTATGAACTTTGGTTTAGAAGAATTCCAAATATTTCATATTTTAAAGTTTTTGGATGTCGCTGTTTTATCCTGAACACCAAGGACAACTTGGGAAAGTTTGACTCTAAAGCAGATGAAGGGATATTTCTCGGATATGCTGCTAAGAGTAAGGGATATAGAATTTTCAATAAAGATATATGATTATTGAAGAATCTATTAACGTTACTTTTGATGAGCTCAATAGTCACAGATCTAGCGACAGTGATGATGAAGATGCACAACCATAACCAATAAAAACCCGATAGAAGATCTGACTCATAGATTTGAGTCATTGAAGTTCTTGCAAGATCATCTAGAGACGCTCATTATAGGTGATATATCAAAAGGTGTAAGTACACGCTCTTCATATAGAGATACTGAAATAGCAGCTAATGTAGCCTTCATTTCACATGTAGAACCTAAGAATGTAGCACATGCTTTGAATGATGAATTTTGGATTAATGCCATGCAGAAGAAACTTAATCAATTTGGGAGAAACTAAGTTTGGAAACTCGTTCCTAAACCTATTGGTCAATCGATAATTGGTACTAAATGGGTGTTCCAAAATTAATTAAGTGAAGATAGACAAGTTCTATGCAACAAAGCACGTATAGTGGCACAAAGTTATAATCAAGATGAATGTATTGATTATGACGAGACATATGCTCATGTTGCTAGACTAGAAGCTATCCGCATATTTTGTGCATTTGCATGTTTTAATGATTTCAAATTATTTTAAATGGATGTAAAAAGTGCATTTTTAAACAGATTTTTGAAAGAAGAAGTTTTTGTGAAACAACCCCCTGGTTTTGACGATTTTCAAAAACCTGATCATGTCTTCAAACTTAAGAAAGCACTCTATGGACTCAAACAGGCACCTCGTGCTTGGTATGAACGTCTAAGTGCCTTCTTACTTGAAAATAGTTTCTCAAAAGGAAGAGTTGATACTACTTTATTTATCAAGTCTTTAGATGATGATATTTTTCTTGTGCAAATATATGTTGATGACATCATATTTGGATCTACTAATGAAAAACTTTATCAAGATTTTGCTAAGTGTATGCAGAGTAAATTTGAGATGTGTATGATGGGAGAGCTGAACTTCTTCCTAGGACTTCAGATCAAACAACACTCAAAAGGAACATTCATCAATCAAGCGAAATATACAAAGGACATACTAAAAAGTATGACTTCAACAACGTAAAGCCAATCGGAACTCCAATAGCTACATCAACAAAGCTTGACAGTGATGAAAGTGGCAAAACTGTCGACCAGCATAAGTATCGAGGTATGATTGGTAGTTTATTATATTTAACTACTAGTCGCCCTGATATTATGTTTAGTGTCTACATTTGTGTATGATATCAGACAAATCCTAATGAATCACACTTATGTGCCGTTAAGCGTATCTTCCGATACCTTAAGGGAACTTCAACAGTCGGCTTATGGTATCCTAAAACTAAATCCTTTAACCTGATAGGTTACTCGGATGCAGATTTTGCAGGATGCAAAGTAGACCATGAAAGTACTAGCGGTACGTGTCATTTCCTTGGAAAAGCCTTAGTCTTATGGTTTAGCAAGAAATAAAATTCTATAGCACTATCAACTATAGAGGCTAAGTATATCGCCACAGGACGATGTTGTGCTCAAATTTTATGGATGAAACAAACCTTAGAAGACTACAATCTGCACAATACTAAGATTCCTATTTATTGTGACAACACTAGCACTATTAACCTGACTAAGAACCCTGTATGTCACTCATGTACAAAGCACATAGAGATTCGTCATCACTTTTTACGTGATCACCAACAACATGGGGATGTTTGCTTAGAATTTGTTGACATAGATCATCAACTAGCAGACATTTTCACAAAACCATTGGCTGAAGATCGCTTTAACAATCTGCGTTGAGAGCTCGACATACTTGAATTTTTAGATTCATAATATAGTATGATTAGTAAATCAATTTATAACTCAAAACTTTGAACTTTAATAGTGGAAGTTATTTTGGGTACAAGCCGAAAGGTTCCTTCTGTCATACAGGCGTAAATAGCCTGAAGCGACAAGGTGTACTAGTCTTCTGACTACCGCTAGCTGGGATTCGGCCCCTACAGATAACCCAAATTAATAAAAAATATTAAATGAAGAAGTGTGCAAGTTATACATTAAATTTATCAATTATACTGCATTAATGATATTAGAAATATAAGTAGCCGAACTAGGGCAGAAGTCGGACCGAGTTCGGATGGTAACTGTGCGAATTTCCAGAACAGAACAGCCGGCCCTAGCCTTTATATTCCCTACTTTTACCATTTTTATTCTCATCAACCCACCGATAATTCTCTCCTAAACCCTAAGTGAATGTTCTTCTCCTCCTCTTCAAGTTTTATGGAGTTTTGAAGTGATCTCCTTCACCTTCTTCATCTTCTTCTTCCTTCTTCCAAAGGTAATCATCTATCTTCTCTCTTTTCTTTCTATGGTACCCAAATCTCAAAAGGGAAAGATTGATGCCTCCCAAGTAGGATTATCTTCATCTAACTATGTCCCAACTAATGTTTTTAGTCCAGCTCGTCCATCTGATAATGACGACTATGACTCTGGTCTATTTCCTAATAGGGAATTTTTCGATCTTTGGTTTAATTCCTTCTTTGGTCATAAAATCTGTGCTGGAGCTTGTGTCAACTTTACAATATTTTCTGAATATGCTCCTACCTTTAACCGACTTGGAATTCGGGACTTCTTTGAAATTGCTGATAAGATGACAAAAATACCATCATGTACATATTTTCTGTTGACTATGACTCCGGTCTATTTCGTGTCGACATGTTCGTGTCGTGCACATCGACTTTAGAAACCCGAGGCAAATACTTACACTGATCATTTTTATTTTCTTGTAGTTTCTCTATTCATGATTTGGATATACATTTCTTAATTATTGACACGACTATCTCACGAGATTAGTATTACAGATTCTATTACATGATGGTCTTGTTTCTTGTTCTTGAGTTTATCCTGTACATATTCTCTGTTGAGATGAATCCATGATTACTAGTTGCACGCAAAATACCTTAGTATATACGTGATCAAAGCCCATACTCCATGTTCCATGTTCCATGTTCCTTGTTGATAGCTAATCATATACAACACGTATGATTAGCCCATACTCCGGTCTATTTCTTGAGTTTATCCTGTACATATTTTCTGTTGACTATGACTCCGGTCTATTAATTTCCTGACAGGGAGTTTTTCGATCTTTGGTTGAATTCCTTCTTTGGTCATAAAACCTGTGCTGGAGCTTGTGTCAACTTTACAATATTTTCTGAATATGCTCCTACCTTTAACCTACTTGGAATTCAGGACTTCTTTGAAATTGCTGATAATATTTATGATAATGCCGTTAGGATGTTTTACTGCAACTTGCAAGTAAAATATAATGGCAAGTTCTATTCTTGTGTTGCTGGACAAGAACTTGAGTTCAATGCCACTGATATCAGTGAATATTTTCACATTCATGATATTGGTGAAGCATTGGTGGATATTAACCACGTCCAATTTCCAGAAGGTGTCACCGTTGACTCCTTCAAAGAATTGATGTGTCACCCTCCTCCTGTCCCACGTAGGGTGTATTCAAAACACTTGAATCAGCACTTCTATAAACTACATCGCTTTGTCTTCTCTGCTTTACTTTCAAAAAGGGGATCTTCTGACAAGATCACCTTCATGGAATTATCTGCGATGTATCATATTCACTTTGGCATTCCTTTCTCCATCCCTAAGATTGTTATGGCCTGGATGCTCAATTACAGAAGTGCGGGACGTAACCTTGTTTACCCAATGCACCTAGCATCTATCTTTAAGATATTTGAAATTGATCTTCAACTATGTCCTTTCTCTTCTCCTGCTACTGAGCTTAGTAGATCTAGGTTGTATCCCAACCCTCCTCCTCCACCCGGTGTCGAAAACAACTAGGAGTTGACTATCTTGAAGCCTATGGAGATTCTAAGCAAATAATTAGTCAGGTTCGAGGGGATTATAAAGTTCATCATGAAAGCGACGATTGAGTTGGCTTCTACCTTCGCTGGATTCTTCATCGAGCACGTGCCTCGATTACAAAATATATAAGCAGATGCTTTAGCCGGTCTGGCTG
Organism: Iris pallida; assembly: GCA_029216955.1. NCBI lineage: Eukaryota > Viridiplantae > Streptophyta > Magnoliopsida > Asparagales > Iridaceae > Iris > Iris pallida. Next base: position 6,130,797 of record JANAVB010035019.1, read on the forward strand.
CTTCCCTGACTATTCCTATCAACACTCAGCATTCGATCACAGTGTCAGGTCAAAAGTTGTTATGTGCGAAAGATGTCTTGCATATTCACCACAGCTACACAACAGAGACGAACGTTGACATCAAAGACTGGAGATTTCCTTCCATAGACTATGCTGTCTACAGAATCCTCCCTGATGACCCGAAGGAAGCAGTGTCTATCCAACGACGATCCCTCAGATTTTACTATGATATAGCTAACCAAAATGTTGTACCGACGTTCTTACGATGGCTACTTTTACGATGTTTATCAGACACAGAAGCCAAACATGCACTACGTAAGGCTCACGACAAAATTTATGGTGTACACCTACTAGGCTCCAAATTACAAGATCGCCTCAGACGAATGGGTTATTATTGGCCCACAATAATAGCAGATGCTGTTGAATATGCAAAGAAGTGTAGGGCTTGTCAGTTCTACACCAATTTTATTCATCAACCTTCGGAGTTTCTACATCCGACGGTAGCATCTTGGCTTTTTGAAGCCTGGGGTATGGACGTCATCGGCCCAATTAGCCCGTCATCCTCCAGAGGACATCGTTTTATCCTGGTTATAACCGATTACTTCTCCAAATGGGCAGAAGCTATACCGCTCATCGAAGTAAAGACATCAAACATAATCAGTTTTGCCAAACATCATGTCATCTACCGCTTCGGCCTACCTCACAGGATCATCCATGATAACGGTCCACAATTTGTGAGCCATGCATTCTATAGGTTCTGCGATAAGAATCGAATCCAGAATATAGCCTCTACCACTTACAATCCAGCAGCTAATGGTTTAGCAGAAGTCTTCAACAAGACTATCATCAAAATTCTCAAGAAATTTGTGTTTTCAAACAAGCACGATTGGAATGAGAAGCTCGGTGAATGTCTCTGGGCCTGTCGCACAATGGTTCAGACTCCAACAGGTAGTACGCCGTTCTCTCTGGTTTATGGGAGTGAAGCAGTTCTTCCCCTAGAAATCTAGATTCCCTCTCTTTGGATAGCCTTAGCCAGTGAGTTGACTACCGAAGAAAGTTATCATCTGCGACTACAAGAGCTGGAAGCGCTAGACAAAAAATGCTTATTAGCTCAACAGCATATTTAGCTATACCAAGCACGCATTTCTAGAGCCTTTAATAAGAAGATGAAGGAAAGATTCTTTCAAGTTGCTGATCTTGTCTTAGCAGCGAGAAGATCGATGGTCATGACGCACAAGACAAAAGAAAAATTCCAGCCTAAATGGGAAGGTCCTTTCATTTTAGAATTAGTGTATTCTAACGGTACATATCGACTAACCAAGCCTGATGGTGACTTGCTTATGATATCGATTAATGACAAGTTCCTGAAGAAGTATTATATGTAACCTTCATATACAGCGTTCATATGCACCCTGTTTTAAATCATGTAAATGTATAGTGCAATATTTACGTGATTCAAAAAATCATCTAACTATTATCCATATTTCAAGAGTCTGGAATACGCCATGGATAATAGGTCCTCTAAAAAGATTCTTCAGTGGAATTATTTTCGTTTGAACTCTGTCCAAACTCGATCTTATGAAAACGGTCACGTCCATATTACCTCTGAACTATTTTTCGATAATTATTTCCCAGTACAGTAAATAAGAAATGTCTTGCCACGTCCATATAACCTCTGAGCAAAACATTTGTCAAAGATAATCACGTCCATACTACCTCTGAATTATCTACTGACTCCTACCTAATGTTATATATCCGTCCACATCCATATTACCTCTGATCAGATAAAGAACATCCCTTGCTATTATGTCCACACTACCTCTATTAGCAGTTTCTTTCAACCATTATCTATATTCGAGAATCTTGAATATAAAACAGATAATAAGTCCACATCGAATTCCCCAGCGGAATACCCACCAGAAATATCCCTACTACGTCCACACTACCTCTAGTTCTGATATTTCACAAACTACATTCGTGAGTCTCGAAAGCCAAAAGATTCTTTATTAAAAATGTCTCTCAAAAAGTAGAGAAAAGAAAAAGATACAAGTATCTTTATGGCTCAAATGAGCCAATTACAAAAGAAGATTTAAGGGATACACAACCGATTGATGCTGTCCTATAAAGCCGTTATCACAGTCTGAGACTTGACAATGGCACGACGGCTTGCTTTGTCTTGCCGAGCGGCTTTATCCTTGAAGGGTATCAACTTTGCGTGCTCTCCCTCCAACTTCACCAGTTGTTCTTTCAACTGGTCTGAAGTTGTGGCAGTCACAGCAGCCTAACCATATAGTCTTTCTGTTCAGACGCGACTGTCCTTAAGCTGGCCTCCAGTTAGGTAATCTCCTTGTGGATCTGTATAATGTGATTGTAGTTTTCAGTGATCTGGGTAGCCAGCTTGTTCTTCGAAACAATACGAGCCTCACTCGCGGTGTTGAACTGTTCGTATTGATCAGCCAACTCACCGATCTCCTTAGCAAAGACATCCTTCCTCGCTTGGAAAGAAGCTTTCTCTTCCGCAAGAGCTGCAACCAAAGCCTCGTCTTCTTCAAGAAATAGTACGGCTATATTCTGGATTTGATTCTTATCGCAGAACAGATAGAATGCATGGCTCACAAATTATGGACCATTATCATGGTTGATCCTGTGAGGTAGGCTGAAGCGGTAGATGACGTGATGTTTGACAAAACTGATCATGTTTGATGTCTTTACTTCGATGAGCGGTATAGCTTTTGCCCATTTGGAGAAATAATTGGTTATAGCCAGGATAAACCGATGTCTTCTGGAGGATGGAGGGCTAATTGGACCGATGACGTCCATACCCCAGGCTTCAAAAGACCAAGATACCGTCGTCGGGTATAGAAACTTTGAAGGTTGATGAATAAAATTGGCGTGGAACTGACAAGCCCTACACTTTTTTGCATATTCAACAGCGTCTGCTATCATCGTGGGCCAATAATAACCCATTCGTCTGAGGCGATCTTGTAATTTAGGGCCTGGTTGGTGTGCACCACAAATTTCGTTGTGAGCCTCACGTAGTGCATGTTTGGCTTCTGTGTCTGATAAACATCGTAACAGTAGCCCATCGAAAGAACGTCGGTATAACATTTTGGTAGCTATATCATAGTAAAATCTGAGGGATCGCCGTTCGATAGATACTGCTTCCTTCGGGTCATCAGGGAGGATTCCGTAGACAGCGTAGTCTATGAAAGGAAATCTCTAGTCTTTGATGTCAACGTTCGTCTCTATTGTGTAGATGTGGTGAATATACAAGACATCTTTCGCACAGAACAACTCTCAACCAGACATCTTTTGTACAGAACAACTCTCGACCAGACACTGTGTCGACGTTCGTCTCTGTTGTGTAGCTGCAAGACATCTTTCGCACAAAATAACTCTCGACCAGACACTGTGATCGAATGCTAAGTGTTGATAGAAACTGTCAGGAAAGCAGCCATACCAGCTAAAGTATCTGCTTCTATATTCTGTAATCGAGGCACATGCTCGATGAAGAATCCAGCGAAGGTAGAAGCGAACTCAATCATCGCTTTCATGATGAACTTTATAATCCCCTCGAATCTGACTAATTATTAGCTTAGAATCTCCATAGGCTTCAAGATAGTCAACTCCTAGTTGTTTTGCTTCTATATTTTATAATCGAGGCACTGTGATCGCGTGCTTCATCCTGCCGAGTGGCTTCATCCTTGAAAGGCATCAACTTCGCGTGCTCCCCCTCTAACTTCACCAGCTGTTCTTTTAACTGGTCTGAAGTTGTGACAGTCACAGCAGCCTAAACCATATAGTCTTTCTGTTCAGACGCGACTGTCCTTAAGCTGGCCTCCAGTTGGATAATCTTTTTGTGGATCTGCACAATGTGATTGTACTTTTCAGTGATCTGGGCGGCCAGCTTGTTCTTCGAAACAATACGAGCCTCACTCGCGGTGTTGAAATGTTCATATTGATCAGCCAACTCACTGATCTCCTTAGCAAGGGCATCCTTCCTCGCTTGGAAAGAAGCTTCCTCCTCCGCAAGAGCTGCAACCAAAGCCTTGTCTTCTTCAACAAATAGTAAGGTTGGGCTCCGTTGCTTGGCTTCCCAGAATCTGGCCACCTGGTCCTCCAGATCATTCAGAACTTTCCTCAGTCCATTAGCCCGCTCCTCGTAGCCGCGATGCTCTCAAGGGCCGTCACTTGGCATTTAGCAATAGCCTTTACAGGTCCAAAGGCGGCAATCCGATTTAAGGCTCCAGGAAGTTTCACTTTCAGGATGGAGTAGAAAGCTTTGACGACTTCCTGGGCCATCTTGCCATCTTCGGAGGAGGTCGTTGGGGAGGAAGTGTAACTCCACTTTTTCCATTTTAGTGGAATTTAAAATTTTTAATAATACTTCATTCTTTTTCCTATAAATATATTATATGAATACTTTGGGAGGGAAAGAATTTGGGAGCAGAATATATTTTTAAAAAATTCAAAAGTTTGTTACAACTAACTTAGTGGTCCCCAATTATTGTTAAACCAATTTTCCAACTGATTTTATCGGATCTTGCAATTAATGAAAAGGAAAAGGGGATTTTTAAAAAATTACCAAATCAGGAAGGGCTGGTTTGCAAAAATGCTTAAGCGGGGGGACTTAGTTGCATAATTACATTTCCTCTTTACTAACCGTTGGTGGAGGAGAGAGAGAGTTCATTCTCTCTTCCTCTTTGTAATTTTGAACTTCCCTAATTTTTTTCGATCACCAAACCCTAATCCTTTTCCTCAAATCTCCGGCGATAGAAGATGGCGACGACGACAACGAGGTCCTAGCCGACGACTAAGGAGGCGGTCACCACCACTGCAGCGTTCAGTCGAGGCTTCCTCGACAGCGAGATCTCTCCGACGGGGTCGCGAGCTTCCCGGTGATGGCGAGAGTGGGGATGAAGTCTACCAGCGCCTAGGCGACTGTTCTCCGGCGATGTCGAGTCTCCACCACGACGGTGACTCTTCCAGATCATGTCGACGGCGTCTCACCGTTCTCGGCGACCGACAACCGAGTCTCCTTCTCCGGCGACACGGTGATCCCCTCCGCGTGTCCGAGTCTCCTCCGGTTAGGAAGTGCGCAACCGGTGAGTTCCTCCCTACTATTCTTTTCTTTGGCAGTCTTGTGATTCGATCGATCTTGATTAGATCGTTTGATCGAATTGATGAACGATTGTTTCCACTCTTGATTCAATTCTGATGTCTTTGAGTCGAATTTTCAAGATCATGATTTACTTTAAATCCCTGACTTCGATTACTCGTTTTGACTCGGGTTCATGTTCTGAACACTAGATATATGAGGAATTGTCTCTGAAGGGTTCAGATGCACTACTATGATTGAACCGGACACAGGAAGAACGTGTCCGACCTTTGGGTCGTGTCTCTACTCTGATTGGACTCTTTCTCAGATCTTGTTTGTCTCCGAGGAATTACATCGGATACAATCGGTTGAACTTCCATCACTTGTTCGAATCTACTTTCCTCTAGATCAAACATCCACTGCAGGTAAATTTTCTACTATTCTTGATGTTATAATTGTCTTGCTGTAATTTTGAATACGTATAGTATTTCCAGGATGTGTGTGTACGTGTCCAAGTGCCGACCATGTCCAAGTTTGTGTACGTGTCCAAAGCTGTCTGTGTTTAGCTATTGTGTGCGTGACCATGGGGATGGCATGGATATGGATGGGAGAAGCCTGTACCAAGACTGGAGTCAGCTTAATCAAGCATTGCTTGAATGCCAACTGAGTTCTTTTGATTTTGGAAGTTATTTTAGACAATCGATTTTAAAATGATAATTTGTACATTTAATTTGAATGTTATTTTGAATGTTACAATGAACATTTAATTTTGAGTGATTTCTTGAACTTGTTATTTGATTTGGAAATTCTGGAGATTTAATTAACTGGGTAGTCTATAGCTGAAAATGGGGGTTGTTGTTGTTGGTGTCAGGCTTGTAGAAAGGGTTGTTGCAGATTTGTATGTGTATAAGGTTTTGATTTCCTTGTTTGGTATTGTAGATTTTTCCTGTGTTTCCCTCTCTACACATCCTGAACTTGTGAGTTGTTTCCAAGAGGCCATTGCCAGGTTCTTGAACTGAATGAAGGCTCTGGTTAAGTCGAGCCATGTAGTTGGAGGAATAAGGAGATCAGTTTAGCTCATATGTAGAGTTGTTGTGCATGTGTCTAGGCCTTAGTCGTGTCCGATTGCGTGTCCAACGGGACTGCTACCAATGCCAGTTGAGAAGGTTTAAGTGCAGACCTATGTACACTCTATTATTTTAATTTTGGTTGTGACTTTCATTAATATGCTGTGTTTTGAGAAGGTAGCTGTGGAAGTGATTTTTGAATGGGTTGCAACCTGGGAATCAACCTGTGTTGTTACATTATACACTATGGAATGGTTGCAATTCAGCTAAGAATGAATTAATTTCCAGTTGTTATGCAATCACTACCAAATTACGGTACTTTAGCGACGGCAAATTAGCGACGGAAATTTTCCGTCGCTATCACCGTCGGATCACCGACGAATTTGTGACGGAATACCGACGGAAAGCAGTGGACAATTTTTTTTATTTTTTTATGTCCATATCCGTCGCTATGCCGTCGATAGGTAGTCGGCCAAGTAGCGACGGTTTTATATCCGTCGCTAGAACGTCGCATATTTTGGCGGCAAAAGCCTAAAATATTGGCACGAGATTTACTGACGACTTAGCGACGGAATAATCCGTCGCTACTCGCGCGAGATTTACTGACGCATTAGCGACGGAATAATCCGTCGCTACTCCGTCGCTAAATTTATGTTCCAGACTTAAATTGAAACGACGGGGGGAACTTTTTCATTCCCCCCAAATTTTACTCTCTCTCCTCTCTCTCTCTCTCTCTCCCGCGGTGATCGATCGGCGACCCCCTCTCCTCTCTCTCTCCCAAAGGTAATCCCCTCTCCCTCTCTCTCTCTCTCTCTCTCTCTCTCTCTCTCTTTCTCGCTCTCTCTCTCTCGCACGCGCGCGCGGTGGTCGTGGGTGCAGCGGGCCGGGGGCATCGGGGGCTGCGGGGGCGACGTCGACTGCGGGGGGGCGGCGGTGGCGGCGGTGGCGGGAGGTGTGGAGGGGGCGGTGGGAGGGGGCGGGAAGCGTTGGAGGGATGGGGGCGCGCGGGGGCTGGCCGCAGGGTGCGGGGGGTTGCGGAGGGGGGCTGGCCGTGCGCGGGGGACGGGGGGTGTGGAGGGGGCGGTGGGATCGAGGGGGCGGGCAGCGTTGGGGGGGGGGGGGGGGGTACGATGGGGGCGGGGGCTGGCCGCGGGGTGCGGGGGGGGGGGGGGGGGGGGTATGTGTGGAGGGGGGCTGGCCGGACACACACACACACGGACACACACACACACGGACACACGGACACACACGGACACAGACACACGGATACACACACACACAGACATATATATATATATATATATATATATATATATATATATATATAGAGGCATAATTTTAAGATGCTTAATTAGTTTACCTTATATATATAAGGTAAACTAATTATGGTAAACTAATTATGCCTATATATATATCTATATATAGGCATAATTAGTTTACCTTATTTTAGAGTATGACTACGTAGCTAGTGTGTAGAGTATTATATGGTTACTAGATCCTAGTGTAGAGTAGTATGTAGAGGAGTATGGCTACTAGTGATATATAGATATGTAGGTCCATGTGTATCTGTATCGGACTATCGCTATCGGTATCGAACTATTGCTATCGGTATCGGACTATCGCTATCAGTATCGACCGTATATACTTAGTATCGGGCGTAGCGGATTAGTATCGATCAGTATATAGGTTTGGGTTAAGATCAAGGTTCAAAGTATCGGTATCAGAATAGTAGGCCGAATAGGAGGCCGAGATAGTCGAATGTGAAGAAGGGAAGAAGGGAGGAGCAGATGGGTTCAGAGCCATGGTGGAGGAGGAGAAGTAACATGAGAGCAGTTTCCGCCGTAACATCTCCTGGCTCTGCTGGCAACTGAAGTCCAGATGCTACAAAGGACGATCCTTCGCTGAAATCGACTACAACACCCATCAGTTCAAGTTCATTCCTATATGAGTATATTCCAATGCCATAGAGGAAGGTCAACAAACTGATGGCTTCTATGGCATTGGAATCTACTCATATAGGAATGAACTTGAACTGATGGGTGTTGTAGTCGATTTCAGCGAAGGATCGTCCTTTGTAGCATCTGGACTTCAGTTGCCAGCAGAGCCAGGAGATGTTACGGCGGAAACTGCTCTCATGTTACTTCTCCTCCTCCACCATGGCTCTGGACACATCTGCTCCTCTTTTCTTCCCTTCTTCTCGACTATCTCGGCCTCCTATTCGGCCTACTATTCCGATATGCGTTTGATACGGTCTACCTAACCTATATACTGATACTAATCTGATACTCTCTGATATTAAGTACATCCGGCTTACTAGCTAGCGGATCCACCAGTTACATGATTATATACTAATTATGTTAGATTGTGATACTAAGTAGCCTCGTCGTAGGCCTAGCGTGTTATCCACAAGTTTAGTTTTTCTTACGATATGAGTATCGGTATCGGGCTATTAATTCTTATGTTTAGTTTGTCTTACGATACAGATATTCACATCAAATCGAGCATGAATCGTTACTTTGTTGATCGTACATGGATGTACAAACGACAACACGAGAGCAGAATTGGTGTGAGTGACGATTTTCAGGCAGGTGTGGAAGTATTTCTTAAGTATGCCATGAGCAAAACTCAGTACATGGACGATAACAAAATCAAGTATCCATGTGTTAATTGTCACAATAGACGTTTCGAAGAAGTGATGACTGTGAGAGATCATTTGACCCGTAAGGGTTTCGTACGTGATTACGGCCTGTGGTCATCGCAAGGTGAATTATATTCAGAAAGACAGGCTGCAGAAGCTGGTACTTATGCTTTTGATGATAATGCTGCAACGGATGTCCTCGAAGACGACGGATGCTCTGTGGATTATGGAGACATACAGAACCTTGCACGAGATATGGTGTATGCTGCGGCAGGGCCTAATTTTGATCCGGAGGATCCTAATCCCGAGGCAAAGGAGTTCTATGATATGTTTAAGGACGCAGATACTCCTCTATATCCTGGTTGTGAGACTCATTCCGCACTGTCAGTGACGATGCGGTTGTTGAACATAAAGTCTGATTTTAACTTGCCACAAGCTTGCTATGATCGGATCACACAATTAACTAATGAGGTGTTACCGAAGGAATCAAAAGAGCTCCCAAGAAACTTCTACAAGTCAAAGATGATGGTCCGACAACTGGGACTGGGGTACGAGAAGATAGATTGCTGTCGCAACGGATGCATGTTGTATTACAAAGAGAATTGCGTATTAGAAAGTTGTTGGTTCTGTAATGCGGATCGTTACAAGACAGTATAGGGAAAAGGAAAGTCAACTAGAAAATGACATCCTTACAAGTATATGCATTACTTGTCGATCACGAAGCACTTACAGAGGATGTATATGTCTTTGAATACAGCAGAACACATGACGTGGCACAGTGAAGATCGCATAAAGGACGAAGGAGAATTGTCACATCCTTCGGATGGGGAGGCGTGGAAATATTTTGATTTATGTCATCCAGATTTTGCTGCAGAGCCTAGAAATGTACGCCTGGCGCTATGTTCTGATGGCTTCGCCCCTTTCGGACAGTCGGGATCTCAATACTCATGCTGGCCGGTCATTCTTACCCCTTACAATCTGCCACCATGGATGTGTATGAAGACTCCTTATATGTTCTTGACAGCTATCATACCTGGTCCCAAAAATCCGACAAAGAACATCGATATATATTTACAGCCGTTGGTGGATGAGCTGAAACAGTTGTGGGAGATCGGCGTCACGACCTATGATATTTCCAGAAAACAAAACTTTCAGATGAGAGCTTCACTCATGTGGACAATCAATGATTTTTCAGCATACGGTATGCTGTCGGGATGGAGTACGCACGGCAACATGTCTTGTCCGATATGTATGAAAAATAGTAAAGCGTTCCGCCTTAGACATGGAGGAAAAACTTCTTTCTTTGACTGTCACCGTCAATTTCTGCCAACGAGACATCCTTGGCGAAAGAACAAGGACGCGTTCAGATATGGAAAACAAGAATTTTCTGAACCTCCTGCCAGATTGTCGGGATACGATATTTGGGAAGATGTAAAGGAATTGCCCACCGCAATAGAAGATCCATCGAACAATCGTGTCGAGGGGTTCGGACAAAGCCATAACTGGACCAAACGGAGTATCTTCTGGGACTTGCCTTATTAGAAAGATAATCTTATTAGGCATAATCTTGATGTCATGCATATCGAAAAGAATGTGTTCGATAATGTCTTCAATACCGTTATGGATATTAAAGGAAAGACGAAGGACAATCCAAAAGCAAGACAAGACATGGCCGAGATATGCAAACGTCATAATCTAAACTTGATACAAAGGGGAGCTGGTGGACAAGTAACTAAGCCGATAGCGCCATACGCATTGAGCAAGGAAGATAGATTAATAATCTGCAAGTGGATATCTACTTTAAGATTTCCCGACGGCTATGTGTCGAATTTGTCTAGATGCGTTGATCTCAATGAACGCAAGCTAACAGGAATGAAGAGTCACGACTGCCACGTGTTTATGGAAAGATTACTGCCCATTGCGTTGAGAGAGTTGTTGCCTTCTGCTGTATGGGTTCCGTTGGCCGAGCTGTCTACATTCTTCAGGGATATCTGTTCAACTAAGCTCACGGTGCAACATATGATACAACTTGAGGAGAAGATTGTCTTAACAATTTGCAAGTTAGAGAAAATATTTCCACCGGGTTTCTTCGACAGTATGGAGCATCTACCGATTCATCTAGCATACGAAGCCCGTGTCGGTGCATCTGTTCATTATCGATGGATGTACCCCTTTGAAAGGTAAATAAAAATCGATATAATTTAAGTGGATTTTACAATTCATTGTTAATTCTCAAGATAATTTGTCTCTCTAGGTATCTACATCATCTAAAGAAGAAAGTTGGCAACAAGGCTCATATAGAGGCTTCGATATGCGAAGCATATCTTATCGAGGAGGTGTCAAACTTTTGCTCCATTTATTTCGATACTCATGTTGAGACAAATCGAAATAGACCTCAAAGGAATGACGAAGACGTTGAGGAAGGAGGTATATTCAATTTAAGGGGCAAGCCTATTGGGGCTAGTAAGAAACGGTGGTTGAGTGACGATGAGTATGATGCCGCTCACCGATATGTCTTGTTAAATTGTGACATACAAGAAGTGAGAGATTTGGAGAAGTAAGTGACTACACCTCGTTATAATCTCTAATTTGGTGAGGTAAGTTACTACACTAATTTTTATTCTCTCTAACAGTGTATTTAGAGATGAAGTCAAAATAAGGACACCCGATATTACCGATGAGGGACTTCAAAGAGAGGTTGATTTTACCTTTCCGTCATGGTTTCGAGATTACGTAAGTAACTGAGATAATATGTTATGCGGCTACCATTTAAATATATATATATGCCACTAATACATTTAAAGTTTACAGGTTTTATTAGCTGAACCAAGTACACTCACAAATGAGAGCATCCGTTATTTGTCATTGGGACCGAAGAAGCATGCAAAGACTTGGCCCGGCTATGTCGTTAATGGCTTCAAGTTTAAGACAACTCAACATCCTATAAATGCAGAATTTCTCAATGACGACTTCAGTACGAAGCATTCTGGTGTTTGCATAAGAGGCACAATCTATGACGATGAGCCGGACTTTGACTATTATGGAGTGCTTCGGGATATTGTAGAATTACAATATAGTGCCCCCATTTGATATGCATATTGTTATGTTCAAATGTGAGTGGTTCGATACGACACCAAATATTGGTTGGAGAATCGATAAATAATTTGGATTCGTCGATATAAATCATCGCAGGAGGTATAGAGGGTCCGACACGTTTGCGATAGCAAGTCAGGCTGTTCAAGTCTACTATACAAGCTACCCAAGGCGTCGTAGAGATCGCTTTGACTGGTGGGCAGTATGCAAGATTAAATCTAGAAATACATTCAACGTTGGAGACCCAGCATACCAAGAGGACCAGATCGAAAAGTCCCAATATTTGGGACAACAGTCTTGTGACATGGATGTTGAATTAGAGGTTGATATACCTCTTGCTGATGAAAATAGAGGGGAGGAAGAGGTTGATATACAAGACTTAGATGTCAACCAGGGGAGAAAGAGGCGTCTTGTCCCAAGTATTGAGACTGAAGAAGAAGAAGAAGAAGAAGAAGAACTTTATGAGGATGAGGATGAGGATACAGATGAATTCGACGATGAGGATGATGATGATGATGAGGCCGAGGCCGAGGAAGAGGACGATGACGATGATTAAATATCGCTATATTTCAGTTGTATCTTGAAGCACCCAATATCTAGTCTCGAATCCTAAATTACCCTATTACATTTGGATTTACAATTACAAGTCTAGTGGAACACAAGATGCCCTTTCATCAAAAGTTACAAGAATTGTACTTTGTTGTATTGGTGCATGATTTTATCAGATTTTGTGTATCTAGCTTTTATTCGTACTTCACTTCTGATTGTAATATTTATTTCAGTTTGGGATATTTGCGTATTATTGTATGAGTTTCTTTTTGCAGATGGCACTCCTAGGCCTACTCGTCTGGGCGGCACTCATCGCCCTGCTGCTGGTATGGATATGTTTAGGTTTATATTCATTTATAAATCTATGTTGTCAGTATTTTGTTTATGTGTTCTATTTACAGGGCATGGTTGCGAGCACCCGTACTGGTGGTGCTGGCCGTGGTCGTGGCGGGTGGCGGCGGCGGCGGCGGTGGTGGTGGTGGTCGTGGGCGTGGGCGTGGGCGTGGTGGTAGCGGTCGTGGTCGCCAGCCGCATTCCCCGGATGTGACCTCCGAGCCCGACTTGGAGAGCCCGATCACAGGCTCTTCCCGCCGTCATTCTTCCTCGGTGCCACCGACATCGTCGTCGAGGCCTGTGACTCCATCCGTTAGCGGATCCGTTCCGCCACCGGATGTACCAGCGGATGCAGCAGCAGATGCAGCAGGGGGCCCAGCAGTTACTGCAGGGTGGGCCTCGGAGTACCCCGGGATTCAGTTTCATCCTGATACCGGGGAGTACATTCGCGGACCCGCGGATCCCCCGACGCCACCAGAGAGGCTGGTGGGCGAGTTCCGACGAGAGCTATGGCCCGCTGGTGAATCGTAAGTAAATTTAAGTTAATTTATTAAATTTATTTCATTTATTCAAGTTAATAATCCAGTCGTTGCTTCTTTATAGGTTTTTCCCGTGGGATGCTGCCCGGATTCTAGGGCGCATTATCCGGGATAACTACCATGGCCCCTACATCAATTTTTCTGAGGTGCCTCAGGACATGAAGTACGTCTGGCTCGATGAGATGAGGGTATAAATCCGTCGGTGAATTATTAATTATTCTTTAAATCATTAAATTTTTTATTACGTGATATTTGAATTTGTATGTCAGAGGACGTTCTGGTGGCCCCCCCATCGCGAGGAGGCGATCCGCAGGACCTACAAAGCCGCCGCCGGGAAGAAGATACGGGATGCGGTATACGACCTTCGTACGGCGCATACGAGAAAGGACTGGATCCGGGCGGAGTACTATGAGCAGATGTTGGAGAAGATGGATACTCCGCAGTTCAAGCTGAAATCGGAGAAAGCTAAGGCTAATCGACAGGGCGCGGGTCTGCATACGGGGAGAAGATGGATATGGCCGTCGGTAAATCTATGTATTTTGGTAGTGAATGTCTTAGTTCAGATTGATGAACCTGGGATTTTTATGCAATGTTTTAGTTCAATTGATGAACATGGGACTTGTATGCAATGGCTTGGTTCAAGTTGATGAACTAAAGACTTTCATATGCAATGTTTTGGTTCAATCTGTTGAACCTGAGATGCATATAGCAACTGCTTTAATAAGTTGATGAGCCTGAGATCCCTATATCAATGTTGATTTAACTAGTTGAACCTGAGACCCTATACCAATGTTCAAATTCAATTCTTGGCTAGAACATTGCATACAATTTGGGTAGTTGCATGTAAATTGTTAGATAGAAAGGAATGAACTTAATCAATTAATTATAAATAAGTTATAGTTGATCATAGTTAGCAATCACAATATAAGTAAATTAGAACTAATTTAGATATTTAATCAACTTGTATCAAATCATTTATAACAGGAGGTCATCCAGCTCTATCTAGTACACTTGATTTTTCGGAGCAAGGCAAGTACTTTTCTATGGTCTTGTGCATTTACATATCTTGTACTCTTCTTGTGACACATTATAACACGATATCTTGTACCCCTGTACTCCTGTATTCCTGTTCTTGTACTTGCTTGTGTCGGATGGGGAAATACACAAGCCATGTGACCAAACCCCGGTTACTATATTCATATAGATAGCTTAGGCCTCGTATCGTGCAAGCGGGCCCTAAGCCGTACCATATTTATGTACTCCTGTACGTGCTCCTGTACTCACCCCAGCCGGTCACATGGACTAGTTGTATTTCAAACATGGTGCACTTGTCATGTCTTGTACTTCAGGATTATAGTTTCATTTTATGTACTTTACATTTTCCTGTACTTTACGTTCTTGTACTATAGTTCCTGTACTTATTTCCTGTACTACTTTCCTGTTCATTCCTGTATTTCATTTTCCTGTACTCCTGTACTCAGTTTCATATCATGTTCTTGTTACATTATCTAGAACTGTACTTTCCTCCGCTCCTGACTGGATATGTTGCAGGTATACTTGTAGGATATCATTCTACATTATGGGCCAGAGCCCGGGACATTAGCTGAGCAGGATGGAGACATAACTTAGCTTAAGGTTTCAGGTTTAGACTGTTTAGCTTTACTCCTAGATATTATTTTAGAATTCCTAGTACATTTATGATATCTGGATTTGTGGATTATGGTGATCTTTGATTCTGGGATACATTTATAGATGCTGTGATTTGTACTTGTCATGATCATCTGGTTAGATTTCCCTATATTGGTACAGCTTACTTCGTCGTGTCTAACGACGAAGGCTGGGCATGTCAGATTCGTGTCCGATTATTCGGGAGCGAGTCGTGACAGGAAGCCTGATGGGGATCTTTCGCTCCAGGAAGAGATGCTTGACAAGAAACCGAACCTGACAAGGAAACAATATATCTATCAGTGACGGAAAGGGAAAACCTGAAAGAGTGCGAAAGAGTTGTAATTTTGTATCTTTTGCTTGCTCAGTGCCAACTTAGATTAGGTCATCAGCCCTAGTTACAAGGGAACTAAGAGCAGGCCCAGGTTGCTCAAGGAGAACAATGTCAAGGCCCCAAGCAACATCAGGCTGTATATCTTCTATGGCCCTAGTTGGACGGGGAGCAGATCCAGTAACGGCCACCTCAGTACGCTGTTCAACCTCTCCTTCTGTAGCCGAAGCTGGCTTACTAACAGATTCTTCTGCACCAGCAATCCCAAAGGAACCAGGAACAACTTCTTGTCCCGCCCCAGTGTCATGGGCTATCTCTGCACATTATGCCCTCTCCTTGTCTACAAGGGAATATACGATGGCAATCAGCCTCACGAGGAGTACGCAAAATCAAAGACAAAAAATCTCAACCGAAGTAAAATGCAAGGATAACATACCCTCAGGAGGGTAAGCTGACTGGACTTGATTATCATCCAACTCCTTTATTAAAGCCCCAATCTCAGACATATCCCCTAAAGAGATATCGTAAGAGGGACTGGCTTTCTGGTCGCCATCGTAGTCCAGGCCTTCGCCCTGGTCACCCCTTGACTCAGCCCCTTTGACTGGGGAAAGCTAAACTTCGTCTGCCGGTTGAGGACGAGAAGGGGACACTATTGTCACGTCCACCTTTTCAGACGAAGAGGCACATGCCTCGATCGCAACTTCAAGGTCCTGTGCAAAGGACAACTACAAGGGTGAGAAAGCTTCATCTGAAGACTACACAAGTAGTAGTTTGACCAAAATGGCTATGGAGTCTAAACAGGGATCTACTTCCCGAATGGCAATAGCTCGCGACGCCGTTCCGCCTCTTCCAATCTGTCGAGAAGATCTTCTTAAAGGAGGTGAGCCAGCACCCACATCCTTGGCTCTCCTTGTGGCAACGGTCATCTTCTTCCTTTGGAAAGTTGGCTCTTGGGCCAGCTCAGTTGAAGTTTTCCTCCTCTGAGGAGGAGGATCGGGGAGAGCAGAATCATCTTCGGTATCGTCTCTTAGAGGCACTGTTGGCTCCCTAAGAGCAGCTCTCTATCGTGGTACTGCGGCTGGCTTAACGACTGGAGCGACGCTCTCCTTTTACTGCCCGTTGGCATCTTTTGGGCTCGTTTCACACTTGGAGGAGTGGTGTCTCAGCATACAGCAGGTGGGTCTCAGGTTTATCTTCGGGCAGAGTAAAAATTGCTCCCGTGCATCTGGTATTGTAAAAAACCTATGCAAGTGCCCCATCGATCAAGCTGCCAATCGACTCCAAATGCGGGCTAACATTGCCCAAAAGAAGCTGACTATAACCAAATTGTCGTGCAAAACGGCTTGGTAGATAAGGCTCCAGGTAGGTGTGATTCACATTCCTGAGCACCAGATGCGAGGGCCTGATAGACTGGAGCCAATGGAATGCCCTAGTGGTCAAGCTAGTAGTATGGGCTCCCTCATCTACTAGTGTGTCCCCTACATTGCCACTGTCGGATGGAGGGGATACTCTGAAGAACTCGTAGTTATACAGAAAGCTCAAGGCCCTAATACAAACAGAAACCCCGTGACAGCCCAGTCTGCATCACGGAACCTTCGAAGAAAGGTGTCTCCAGCCAAAGAGTCTGCCACTGGCCCGGCGTTCATCAGTTTGGGATAATGCAGCAGTAGCCATCCCATTAGGAAATGAAAGGGGAGTTCAGTCCGGACAAAGTCTGTTCTGCCGTCAGGGGTCACCGCGTTTCCAACAAAATCTTGCAGGCCCTGTTGGATGGCGCAAACCATTGCAGGAAGAAAGGCAAGCCGGTATCCAAATGCCAGCTTTACAGCCGGAAGTATCATACTTCGGCTCATCCTTTTTGTAGACCCTGAAGCACTAGGGACTACACAGTCGCAGATCCAGATCATCAGAAAAGCCGCCAGCACGGCTTTCTCCGACAACTTAAACTTAGCTTGTCGGAAGAAGTGGTAAATTGGAGAATTCCCCTCAAGGTCATCACTATCATCAGTATCTGTGGCCCCGTGATCTGTCATCAGTTCCTCCATTTCAGATTTTATCAGGGGCTTGCAAATCGAAAAGGTGGCCGGTCCTTCTCCTTCTTCTTGAACGAAGATATAGCTCGTCCAAGATCTCGTATGGGGATTGGCCCCCTCAGTCTTTATTTCCTTTGTGATCCTGTGACAGATGAGAAAGTGACAGAATAACTCCTTATACACATTCGTCATCTCGGAGCTCTCCCTCTCCAAGTCCAGGAGTTCCTCATCACAAGGGACATATTCTTCATACGGTTCTATTCCCCAAGGAAGCTTCGATATTTCCTGCATCTCATGGAAAGCCAAGCCCATCTCCCCGCCCGAAGTGAAGAAGGTACAGGTATGATTATTGTACAACTCCACCTGGGATATAAACATAGGCCAGTTCGTCTTTATGCCATATTTAGTGGCTCTAACGGCATAAAAAAGGCCGATAGCCTTCAGAGTGGCTTCATAGGTTGAAAGCACCCATTCAGTGAGGTCACTCCAGAACGAAACGGGGTGCCTCCAACCTTCCAGCCGTAGCTTCCCTACGGGATACAACCTATTCTTCGACATCATCAGATTAGAAAGGGTGTCGACAGCATAAGGATGAAGGTCGGTCAGGATATCGTTTATTATGGCACCAGGGTGCAGCCTCCTCCTGGAATAGGACGTAGAGCCCTTGACACACTTAAAAGTGTCCCTCTTTCGATCACCGGAGCTAAACTGTATCTTTCTGAAGATGACCCATGAAGTTCAGGGGTTAAGTCCCATTTTATCTGCCTCTGCACAGCTAGATCGGTGAATGCCAACAGAGGATATTGGCGATCCATCGTCGGCAACCATATCTTTTGGTTGTTCAACCTGACCACCAAAGGGTCTCTCAGGCGTATCGTCTCGCCGTCCTCAAATCCCAGGCTGTCGCCAAACAAGAAGTACGGCTTCTTAAGACTCCATGCCCCTCCAAGCAGGAACTTTTTATCGTTTATCATCTGCTTCAAGAACACCTTATCTTGTTTAAGCATAGCGATCATTCGCACTGAAAGCTGGTTCTGGCTGATCTTAGCCTGAACATTCCTAATCATGGTAGTGACGAGGCTTGAACCAAAAACTTGGCGAGCAGAGCCAAGAGGAATTCCACCGAGTTCCGGGACGACCATGTCAACTGCAAAGACAAAGGAAAAAGATAGACTTAGAATCTACAGAAAAAAGAGCTAAGTGCTGAAAAAATTCTATGCGCCCAATTGTTATGTGCCCAAAACGGCCTGTGGGCACATAAGAAACTTCAAACACATATGTTCTGTGTGGGCGCATAACCCGCAACAAGCGTGTGGGAGCATAATTATGCGGGCGCATAAGCATGTTCAAACACAAAAACGTTCTATGTGGGTGCATGTTACACAACAAGTATATGGGCGCATAAGAATGCTCACAGAAGTGTGTTGCTTTGGGCACATATCAATGGTTATGCGCCCAAGCAGAGAGAAGTCCGAGCGTCACAAATTAACACTTGAGACTTTGTTTTGAAGCATAGCATCACCCAGAATGGGGTCTTGGACTAGCGGAGACGATGTCGAATGAGGAGAACTGCTCGGTGCGGCTTCCTTGCCCTTTGCGGATTTCTTGGTAGCCTTGGGAGACATGATTCTTGCAGAGAAAAAATGAAGAGTCCCTTGAAAGCTTTTTAAAAAAAGAAGAGAATGAATTCTCTCTCTCCTCAAGGCCTATTTATAGGCACGAACGAGAAGTTATGCGCCCACATGGTCTATGCGCCCACATGACCTATGCTCCCATATGGTCTATGCGCCCACGCAGAGACTTGGTCTTTTACACATTATGTGCATGTTATTTGCTGATGAGGACTATGCATAGACATCGCACGAAGGATGGACCTCTTCAAATTTTGCTTCTATGAATCTGTCAATTCAGATTTTCGAGGAAGATCTCAACAGCCATCGTTTGACAGCCTGGCAGCATCTATGCGCCCGAAGAGAGAGTCTGTTATGCGCCCATAGAGCCACAGGAAGACAGTCTCCCATGCTTCTTTTAAAGTATTTCGAACACGTTCGAGTATCAAAAACTTTGAAGGGGGTCTTGTAGAAGCTTAAAAATATCAAATACTATGCGCCTAAGTCTGGCAGTAGCTATGCGCCCAAGTAAGAAAGTAGCTATGCACCCAAATCAGAGAGTGGCAGACACCCACAATACAAATCCTATGCGCCCATATGTAAAATCCCTATGCGCCCACATGGCTCCTCTAGTAGGGGACGCATAGCCATGTTCCTACACTATGCGTCCAAGTCAGGACAGCTCTATGACTCGGTCAACATCCACGATCAGTCGTGCACCGAAGCATACGGCCACGTCAGTCTCCACGAGCAGTCGTGCACCAAAGTATGTGGCCATGTCAACCCCACGATCTACCTATGATCATCCAGTCTTTATGCGCCTACACCATATGCGCCCAATGGAAGACTATGCGCCCACATGGAAATTAGTATTTTTTTTCTACCTATTTGCGCATAACAGTTGTTTCAGTACAAAACGACTATAAATAGAGGACATATACCTCTTCAAAAAGGGGAGAACAGATAGCATTTTATAGCCAAATTGTTGCCCTTCTTGCCAGTGAGCCAAGAGTTAGCAATTTTCTTAGATTTTCTCCCACTTTTGTAAATTGGAGTGTCAACGGAGTAAAGGAGCAATTGTCGCTCGATCTCCATCATTCCATTTTCTAGAATTCTTTTTGTACTCGGGAATTCTCAGCGCAGGATCTCTCAGGTGTACTCGATTTGTTGTGCTTTTGCAGTAATAAAAAAAGACGGTGATTCTTCTCTTTTTTTGTAAGTATCTACAATAAGTAAGACTGTAAATGAGTGTAAGAGCAAGAGAACAGTATATATCATGTATAAGAATTAAGAACAATACTATATATGTGAGTGAGCACTAGTTTAAACATGTGATTAGCTTAGGAACATGATACAAGAGTTTATGGCCTGGTTAATCATACGTGCGGTGTATGATTAACACTGTTCAAGGTTCAAGGCTTGATACAAGGAGGGTATTGATCACATAGTGGATCCAACCATGGCATGTTACGACACGGAATTCTCTGAGAAGGTCGCGAGCCTTCGCAGAAATCGATGTCCATATAATACACAAAAATAGGAACAAGACTTGCACAAGATACACCAAGATATACAAGGAATAACATCTCATGACGGGATTCAGAAATATCAATCCGTGTAACCAATGTGTCAAGAAATCAAGGATATCTACATTAAACACAAGAAACATAGAATATATCATAAAACATAAAATTATCAGAGAATGTACTCGCCTGCAATCTGGTGTGAAGTATCAACGACGTCCGATACAGTGTCTCGAAGACCTAAATAGGGAATCTTGTATCATTATCATGTTTGGAAATGAAAATAAGTCAAACTAGTCCATTTCTAGGTCATAAAGTCGATTCTATGTCAAGTTGGTCAAACTAAGTCAACCCTAAGTCAAACTAGTCCAACTTGGTTAAACTAGCCATTTCTAGGTTGTTTGAGTCCCTATTACCTATATTATGTAGTACTCATTACCTATACACAATATACCTATTACCTATCCAATGTATTACCTATACCTAGGTATTACCACAATACCTATACTTATACCCTTACATTACCTATGTTAACCCTATGTATATATATTCTAGTATTCTTATGCTAATCATGGCCCCACACTCATGTGGGTAAAACTCTTTACCTTGCTATCTAAATACCATTACCTATTTCCCCATATCCCACACATGTCCCAACCTTACCTAAACTGGTACCTATACAACGTACTCAAACAACTACTCTAAGACATACACCTTCACACTCCAAACTGATACACCATGTGAAACTCCTACCTATCTTACTAGACTGATACCCTATCCTATTACTGCTACCTAATACTTGGTGAACTCTCTCATACATGCTTTCCCGATCCCCCACTAAAATACCTATTGTACATAGGCAGCAAAGCACCCCCAACTCTCTTTAACTCACCTGATATTCCCTTAACCCCGTAGGCCTACACTTCAATTCCCAATCCTATTTTCTACTGCACATGTCATTAGCCGACCCCCAAAGCCAAAGAATAGCCTGTAGTGGCTTGCCCGAGCCCTATAGCAGTCATTTTCCACTGCTAACAGTGGCCTATCTCTGCAGTATAGAGCCCATGCACTCTTCTCCTATAAGTGCACTATTTCCCTTGCTAACCCCAAATCCCTGTTAGTGCCCTGTGGCCTCTAAAACAGTTGCTAAACCCCTATTGTTTCCTATTGCCAACTGCTACTGTCTCTAAACTTTTCTTGCCCTCTTTGCCTCTACTGCCTATTACCTGAACGCTGAATTCCTTCATCTAAAGCCCCCTGACTGATGGAGTCTTCCCCTTAGCCATTTACTGTTACTCTCTTCTCTCTTCACTGTTTCAGTCCCTAATTCTGCTTACTGATAGGATTCCCTTCTCTAACAGTGGTGACTGTCCTATTGTTGCTTGTATTTGCAAGGCTAAACAGTCCCAAGTTTCCTCCTCTAGCCTATTACCAACTTCCTGTAGTAGCTACCTCCCCCTATCCATTACCTGATGCATTCTTCTATTGGTAACCTTTATTTTCCTTGTACCTGAATACAAGACTCATAGGCATAGGTATCAGTTAGGCCTCCCATCTAAAGCCCCCTCCTCCTAACTAACATGTCAACTATTTTTCCCTACAGTCCTACTGTCTAACCTGGACATCAATTCCCTCATCACTTGATCGAATGCACAGACCACTAAGGCCTGTGCCGAACCTAGAACTACCCCTTCTAACTGATCACTGCTATTAGGCTCCTAATGTCCTAAACTAATATGGCATCCCATGCATTCTCTTTACTAAAATCTCATATACCCTCATGGTTTAGTTGCACATAGGCCCAATTTCCAAACACGGTAACAGTGGTCTCCCCCATCTGCTACCAGTAGAGCCCAATTTTTTCTACATCTACATATTACCCCATAGAGCAACACACACACACACACACACACACACACACACACAACACACACATACACACATTCTCCCTGCTGTTGTATACTGACAGCAACAACAAGGCATACATATTGCTGTTCAATAGGTACACAGGTACACTGTTATGCCCCAAACAGGAAATAAATCCTGCTGCTATGGAACCCTCTCTACTACCTGTGTGCATAGGGGTTAAATCTCCTCTCCTTATCTAGCTATCATTAAACAATCTATCTATCTAACTAAGCATCTACTCATGCTAACTTCCTACCTATTCTCATAACTAACACATACACACAAATACATTCATACCTATATTTAAACACACATACATATATATCAGTGACGTATCATCCCCTCTATTGACACTCACAGTACATACACTCATCTATCTATTCCACCTACATGTATATTCACCTACGTATCTATCCTCTAACACCCTCTTCCATATGCTAACACACTACACTCTCTATGTATCCAAATGCATATAGGGATACCCACACATATGAGCCCAAATGTGTGCATGCACATCAAATACATACACTCTCAAATATTTGTACATCCATATACATATACATTATTCCTACATATATACATATAGACATATATAGTCCACTCACATATGTATACTCAAATCTAACCGTATGTTTCATGAGATATCATGACACGACACCACGTATCATGTTTAGGACATATACCCAAAATCTCAACTCAAAAAGGACACAAAAATTCCTTTGGGGACACGTGTCGAACACTTGGTGCACAAGTTTACGATACGCCCAAGATACTCTATCAAAACTTGTATGAATCCTATAGGCAAGCCTAAAATATATACTAGAACATAATTAGGACATTTCTAAGCTACTGTCAAGTGTCATGTGTGATAGAGCATCTGCACAACAAGTATAGAAGTCCCAAAAAAACCCTAAATTAACCACGTGTCCTACCGTATCCAATTGTGGGCACGTAGCTAGCCTCACAACACTCTAACAAACCTAATTAGGTCAACTAATAATAAACAATTGGTGTACCATTCTCGAATTTTTCCAAAAATGTTAAAAACTCATTGTAAAAGTCTTCAAATGGGTCAAATGAAGCTCAAGCTTCTCCCCGTGGGTAGCCCTAATGCATGGGTGGTTCCTAAATGACAAATGACACTAATTAGAATCAATTACAAGGGTTAAATTCAGATTTTACCTATTGGGAGATGGATTCCCAAAGAAATGGCACTAGTGGACACAAATGGACACAACCTTCAAGAATGGACACATCTTTCAAGTTACACTCCTTCCAATGCTTCCTCCTTGCTAGTCTAAGCTCTAGCCTCCTTGAGATGATAATTTGAAAGGGTTGGAAACCAATTTGGGAATTGTGGAGTTTGTTCTTCTTCTCAAATGATAAAAGAATAAAGATGAGGCAAACTAGGGTTTGTGGAGGCTATTAAATGACCTCAATGAGGGGTTTTATAGGGTTATAACCAGCCATCAACCCTAACCCTAAATGCCATGCAAAGTGTCTAATAAGTCCTCAAAATTAGTCATGAAGGTTTATTTTAGGAAGGGGTTTAATTAGGAAATGCTCTTTTATCTAAAAGAAGGGTTTTTCTTGTTTTTTGATCTTCTAATTAATAGGTGCACCAAGACTAACTAATAGGTTCACTAAAGGTGTCATGACAAGTTTAGTTGGGTCCATCTAGGTTTACTAACAATTAGTCTTAACTAGTAGCTACAAATAACTATATCATATATATATGAAACAATACCTATCATGGAAAAATAAAATAAATACTAGCATTACAGTTAATATAAAATATAATTATTAAATTGGTGCAAGATTTGGAAAAGACAAAAATACTCCTATTTTAAAAATGTGGTAGTTACATAGATGGTGCAGCAAGTGGCTGCACAGTAGCGACAATGAGAAGAACAACAGCAGTAGTTGGCTGCAAAATTAGGTTTTTGGTTTTTGGTTTTGTGAGGGGTAGTCGACCGTATGTAGGTAGATTTATATAAAGATAGGTAGCGGGTTCGGGTAGGGCTTTATAGGTGGGTTTTTTGGTTAGTTTGGGTAGGTTTAAAAGACTATTAGGGTGAGGGTTTAACTAAAGAATCCTAGAGAATTTCTAAGTGTCCAAATTTAGAAAGTATAGATTGAGTTATTTCCCTCTTAAGATTTAACCCAATTAATAACTCTAATAAATCTAAAATAAAAATCTAGGATGACCCTATCTATGTGGGGATGACTCTAACAAGTCCTCCATAATTTGTTGGACAAGTTTAGGTTCAATAAGAATTACCCGAATTGGAAAATGGCTTTAAAAGTCACATAAGGGATCTTATGTGCCATTTGAATTTAAATAGCACATGGGCCTCGATTGAATGGGACACCCTAGACATGTGTGTAGTAGGCTCAACAATAGTCAAAATCATATATTGGGCATCTAGGTCGGATCGAAGTCTGAGTCCAAAATTTAAGTTGGAAGTTACGATAAGTCTCACGGTAGATAACTTATTAGCCTAAATTGACCCCGAAGTTGTGCAAAGCAAATAGAATACAAGAAAACATATTTGAGTGGGACATAATATACCAAACCAAAGATAAACTTGTCTAGGTCAAAACTCATGAAGGAAGTTTCTAGAGTTTGGCATTGCTCCAAAAATCAAAGCTAAGGAAGAGTATATTTTATGATCATGAATAAAAGTGGAAGAATATATATTAATAACTATATGAAACAAAATAATAATAATAAATTAAAAAAATATAAGTCTAAAAATTCATGGGGCTTACAACCTATCCACCTTAATGAATTTTGTCTTCGAAATGAAACATAAAATAATATAAGGACACATAATTTTAATAATAACAAATAATCCATGGCACCGTCCTAACTTTTTCTTACAATTTTTCTGAACATATCCCTTCTTACCATAAAGCGACGAGTAGGGAGCTCTTTTGTCTGGTACAAGGCGACCTTCTACTAAAGATGTCCTTTTGGCTATTTGCTTGGTCTTACTTTCTTTCCTCAAATTTAAAACATGATATAAAAGAAACTAATCAAACATGATTTCTAAGGGACATTACTACTATTGGGTTTCTAAGATCACACAACCTACTAGGAAATAAGGTACCCTTAGTTCTAGGTCCATCCTAACTTATGTGATGATAACAACAAAAGTTAATGTCAAGAACGGTACAACTTCCTCTATGGAATACAAAACTTAGGTATTGCGGAATGAAATCAAGGCTTTCTAAGGAGTCCTAAGTACCGTCATGGTTGTATTTGGTTAGCAACTCTATAAGAAAAAATTATTACTAACTCACCATTATTCCTATATAGGCCAGGTCTTCAAAAAAATAGATGAAAAACAATACATCTTCTGAATGTCAGCAGGCTATACAATTCTTACAAGTACACCTAAAAGTTTGCACCTATCTGCTAGACATGGGTCGAGGCTGAGCTGAACAAATACACACACCTATTGGTCAATCTTCTAGTCATTGTGTTTTGTAGATCGTTTTAAGGCTAGTCTTACCATATATAGAGATAGTCATCTAGCCAAACTCAAACCTTCATACTCTACCTAATACTTTTAGGTCACCTATCATGATATTAGCACTCGATAAAAATCTCCCTAGGACTTATATTCAAGGTTATATTTTAGGCAAAGGGTAGCATAGATTAGTCTAGTAATCTTAGGGTCTCTCGTTAGGGTCAAATCCTATAATGTACTCTATTCTAACTTTCATATTAAGGAAATATCTATAAAATTTTACCCACCTTAGCTATTTACCTACTCCGATCAAGCATTGGTTCCAATGTCCTCTAAGTAAAAATTTCTACTGTAGAAGAATGCTACTCCTACCTATTCGGTCCATCTAGTATAGGTGTCTATCTCTATCCTACTCGTCTGGGGACAATCACTTCCTATAGTATTCTATCCCTATTACTTCTATCACACAATAAAAAACAAAATAGTTCATCGAGCACAGATGTTCGGTTTTCCAAAACTAGAAAAGACGAGAATTCGATACAAGAAGTTCAAGAGAGGTATGTTCGATTACAAACACGAGGTTCAAGGGCGATAATAGATGTCAAAGGAAATACAATAGCAATTGTGGATTGAGATTCTAATACACTATCCTATTGCAGGTTCGTTCGGTACAGTAACGTAACCGAAACGATTTAATCAGGACCTGTATGGGCCACCACAAAAACATATCACATCCTAGTTCAAAATATATAGGAACCCAAGACATGATCATGTCAGCTGTATAGTTAGAATAAGTATTCCCAATTTAATGGACTTATCCTAACCGTAGTACGCTGTAAAGAAAACTAACATATGCTAACTAATCTATCTCAATTATATCTCAATCCACAATAATGAACAAAATTAAGAACAAATAATAGATGTCATAGTCTGCAGCCCATCAACATATATGTTTGAAATAGACCCAAAAAATAATAGAGGACCAGTAAAGCTAGGCTGTGACAGCAAAGCTAGGCTGTGACAGCAAAGACAGAAATAAATAGTACAAAAGGTGCAAAAGTAACCAACAGTACCTGAATCCTGCAGAAAACAATATGATAACATCATGTCGGAAGTCCACTAACACCTAGAGAAATCTCAGGTCCTCAGAGAGACGTAACAAGATACAACTAGCCACAATATGAACAGTAAAAGTAATATACATGAACATAGATATAACTGACAAAGTAAACTATCCATCTAAGTGTAATGCACTTGAAGACTACTTTGGGATCACACATGTAGGCAAGGAGTGATATTAGCGTCAACTAATATCACGAATATACTAGCATACTTCCGCCTAATCCGGAGACTAGTCCGTAGACGATAATAAAATATCCACTATATAGCCTATACCAGGGAAACACTGAGGCTAATGATGATAGGGTAATCCATACGCCTACTAATAGTCTTCCGTCTAGGAGTAGTACAAGATCATGTCCATGACTCGCACGACTCGTATCTCACAAAAAAGTCCTCCAACTAATACAACTAGTCATATATGATCCATCACACGACCCCTTGTACCGACCAAGTACAGGGTGCGTACCAATACCAATGTAAGTCTCACTCCAAGTTTCATGTCCAAGTCATATAAGTCATTAAAAATAACTTCAATATGAGAAAGTCTACTAGAACACTAGGTCAAACACACACCGACTATCTGTCATCGATGGCATCATCGACTGCAATCAAGTCACAATTGGACGCTCTCCTAACACATCTAATCCTAACACACACAAACACGTCCATGTATAGCAGGATTTAAAATAAGATCGCAGTGGCACGGTATCTTGCCTGGAAGTGCCGCGAGAGTGTAGATTATGGATCCGACTCTAACTTCTACAGTCTCGGTCTCACGAACTCCTATAAATAATAATAATAACTAAAATTAATTACCATACTTCATTATTACTACCATATACTATATATACATATATTTATAATCAATAGGGTTAACTAATCTATATACTAGTCATAATTAACTAACTAGTCATAATGTTCCTTCTAGGACTAACAAAATCTCACCAAAATACATGTATAAAATATTCAGTATCAATTCTAAAATAAATTTTAATATTCTAAAAATATAAAGTATATAATTATTATGGCATAAAAACCATTTAGAAACCTTCTCATACTCAACCTAATATCAACATTGATGAATCAATGTTATTAGAACTTGGTTAACCATAAATAAAATAACTTTAATATTCTAAAATAAATAGTAAAAAATTACTTAAAATATCATATATTCATGTTCATAAGTCGAGGATAAATAATATTGAGCCTTGGATGCACATAAAAATTATTTTGGGACTCACAATATGGAAATTTCGATAGTTCATTTTACGACAAAATTTGGTCTTCAAAGATGTAAAGATTTACATATAAAAATAAAAAATTATGAAAAAAAACTAAAGGGGATTGTAGATAATCTAATTATGGTTGTTTTCATATATGATATCAATAGTAAAATTTATTCTAACTAGATCAAAACCTTCGTATACGAAACAATGTCAATTTTGGACATACTTTAAAAAATGTGTGTCCCGACCAATCTTGAAAGAATTTCGATATGAAATTTTATATGAAGATATTAGACACATAGTGGAACCCAACACTTTAGGTCCCACGAATCTTCAATGTCTAGAAGTGGAGAAAACACAGTTGCAAAATGGTGTACTTGCTATGATTTTTGGCCAGCAAGGTAGAGGTGACTTTGGATGGCTGTTGCGGCTTGTAGGGGCTGTTCTAGGCCTTATGGATTCTTAGGGTGACGAAGGGGTGCCTTGGAAGCATTGGGGATGAGGTAGTCAGCCCTATATGGTGTAGTAAGTGGCTGTACAGCAGCGACAGGAAGAAGAACATCAGCAGTAGTTGGTGGTAGAATTAGGTTTTTGGTTTTTGGTTTTTAGTTTTGTGTAACCACCACTTTCCTGGAAGAGGAGTATTTTTAACTTTTCTATTTTTTATTATTATTGGGAATTCAAATTATATTTTGAGTGATAAATTATTTTTCAAAACTAAACTTTATAATTTTGGTTAATTATCTATAATATTAGAATAATGCATATGTTTTATTTTGAATTGACTAGTGTTTAGCCTTTAGCTAGAATAGTGGTTAGTGATCCTAAAGGACCCAAACCAACTTGACATGACCACCCAACTAGATGATTAAGACTAGCCTAAATGAACTTTAGTTAGTCTCTAGCTAGAATAGAAGAATTAGTTAGAAGGTTGACTAAACACCTAATTAGGAAGAGAGGCTTATTCTCTAATCTTGTCACGACTAAGAGGAGGGCTTAGTGGACATTCCTCCTTAGCCATAACCCTAAATTAAACCTATTATGGCGGCCCATACATCTATTTAATTCTCACTTTATCTTCTTCCTCCTCATTTCACTCCAAACCCTAACCCTAATTAGAGGCTTCTTTTCCGATTGTTTCTACCACCAAATTTTCTTCAAATTGATCGAAATTGGTCTCATTATTTTCCTTTTGGAGAGGAGAAGACTCTAGAAGCAAGCTTGGAGGGATTGGAGCACTTGGAGCTTGAAGGACTTTTGAATCTTGGATCTATTTTCATTGGGAATCTATCTCCCAATAGGTAAATGCATTCTAAACCCTTTATATTTGTAGAAATAGTGTAGATGCATCAATTAGGGACCCCCATGAATTAGATTTGCCATGGAGAGGAGTTTTGACTCTTCCTCCTCTTATTTGGACACTTTTCTCTTTGTATTTTGGCACATTTTGGGGGAAATCCGAGAATAAGATTTCTAGGCTTGTGAAATAGGTTTGTTTGGCTCTAATGGTGATTTAGAACATGTGGGTGAGCTTGGGGTCAAGTTTGAATCCATTTAGTGTGCGTATCATGGACGTGTCCGATACGCATACCAAGTGTTTGACAAAATGACCCATAGAGCTTCCATGCTTTAAATTTCTGATTTGAATCTTGTTTTAGGCTTGCACTATCTTGAGTTATCAATATTATGATTATCTAGTGATTTAGATTGGATTTGATAGGTTAAATATTGATTTGGGTTTGGGAGTGTTTGGTGTGGACTGTGGTAACTATTTTGGACTATTGGTATCAGTCTCGCTAACATATATTGTTTTAGTTCTAGAGGGGTTAGCATTCAAACCATGTTCATTCATATTGACCATTAGTTCAGTCAACCCCCCTTAATATTCTGTCCCTAACTCAGGTTTCCTATAGTGTTGGTTCAGTCCATACATGCATTTGTTTCAACCCAAAAGGATTTATTGTTCAGTCCCCTCTTGGTTGAAGTTCACTGCTAAGCTACGTATGTATGTATGTATGTATGTATGTATGTATGTATGTATGTATGTATGTATGTATGTATGTATGTATGTATGTATGTATGTATGTATGTATGAGTGTTTATGAGGATATGTGTGGGTTCATAAACGTATATACTTATATATAGGCATTTGTAGGAATTTAAGATGGGACATGATTATGAGTGTTGTCAAGTGAGAGTGAGTGTTCTGTCCCTGTAGAGGGAACCACCTATAAATGTGTGTGTGAAAGTGTCTTGAAGTGATAAGCAAGCAGTCTTGGGATCACCCATGTGTGAGTAGTATGAGAATGTTAAGTATGAGCGTTGAATGATTGTGTGTCATCGAAGGATACATACATTTAGTTCAATCCTTATCTCAGGGATGAAGTCATTCGACAAATTCTCGAAACAAGTTTCGAATCACAACCGATTACTTCGAATTTCCATTCGAACCATTCCTCAAAATCAAAGCACATTTTATCTATATCGCGTGATAATAACGTCGTTTGATGGCACTCCTATCGATAGTCATCCAGCATTCTATAAATCAACTCAAACTCATTCTCGTCCGAAGCGAATTGAATCTCGCGTACAACTTTGCTAAGCTCAACACAAATCTTGGTGTATATGCCCAGCCCGACTTAGGCAACCGCGCCTTTTGTGAAACCATTTTTTGTTTTTATCGAAAATAATTGGTGAACACTTTTGCAAATTATATAGACTTATTTTATGAACATCCTGTGGGACATTTGAGTTAAAGATCGCAGAAACAACATCAGAGTTTGTGGAAATAACATTGAGTACGAAGCCATCAGAGTTAAAGAATTCAATCGAAGTCCAAGGATGTAGAGCCGTGCTCTGATACCATTATGTCACGCCCCGGTCCCGTTAGACCGATAGTCCTCGCTAAGGCGTGATGCCGCGGGAGCCTAGGTTGCACTAATGCAATACGGGTTTTATAACAGCCGATTACAGGCTAAGCGACGGAATCGTCGCACAAAAGTCCCAAGCAGACGCATTGAATAAACAAAGGCAACACAAGTATTAAAACAAAATTAGAGTCTTTTATTGATAATGAAAGAAATATTATAAAGGCACGAAGCCAAGATTACAAGTCGCTCAAGCTCACTTTTCTCTCTGATTACAATCACTCAGCTCTCTCTCATCTCTCAATACAATTGACGAGCTAGCAGGTGCTTCAGATAGGCGATGTCCATACAATATGTCCTATTTAAGTCCAGACTCTATGCGGCCGTATGCCTCAAAATGCCAAGGAACTCCATGCCTCGACGCATCCAAGCGAGCTCTGCACCAACGTGCTTCTACCTGTGCATGCACATAAATACTGTGTGGGTGTGTCATGACCCGCTCCCGAATAATCGAACACTAGTCGGATACGCCCAGCCTTCGTCGTCAGACATGATGAAGTAAGCTGTACCTAGGGAAACTAGAAGTCCAGATAAGAATAAATATAAACCACAGCATCTATAATATCGAATCCCAGAATCAAGTACAACTATGAGTTATTACAATTTCCAGCAAATGAAATGTAAATTGAAGTCTCTAGTACAAAATCCAAATGAAACTACAAGGGAAAGTACTACGCTTCCTCAGCCTCTAAGTCCAGAGCAACACCAGCTAGCTCATAGGTACCTCCAGGCTCCTGCCCATAATAAGTGTCACAGATAGCCTCCATCTCACCTGCAACATATCCTAGTCAGGAGCAGCGCTAAGTATATCCAAGGAAATGAACAAGAACATCATGATATGAAAATGAGTACATAAAATATAAAGTACAGAAAATGAGAACACGAATGCTGAAAAGTAAATACAGGAAATACAGGGAATATGAAATGAAGCCTGAACATGAAATATACAAGGAATCTGACGTGTGCAATATATCGAAATACATCCAGAGTGTGTGATCGGCTTGGGTAGAACATGGAACATGAATTGGTACGGCTTAGGTCCCGCGTGCACGATGCGAAGCCTAAGCTATTCACATGAATTATAACTCGGGTTTGATCACACATCTATAGTATTTCCCCTCCCAGACACAAGTAAACTCAGGGAACATGATACAAGACAAACACATGAAGTATCGTGTCAACAAGAAGGTACAAGCATGAATATAGGAAAGCACAAAACATGAAGTAATGGACAAGTCCGAGGAGTATACTTGCCTTGCTCAGGGTGATCAAGTATGGAATGTAAATCTAGATGTCCACCTGTTTAGAATTTTAGTTGATTAAGTTCTACTCAATTGTAACTTAGTAGTCATGAACCAATCAATCACTAACCACTAAATCCATTCTTCTCTTAGTGAAATCTACTGAACATTAATAATTATTAATAGAATTATTTCTATAATTTCTATAGTCTAATCTAGCAAGTGTCCTAGTCCTGATATGTACCTATACATGCATAGTTACTACAAATATTAGCTTAAAAGAATCAGGAAAACTGACAGTTCTTAAGGTTTCAGTCCTAAATAGAATTGATACAAATCAGTCCTTAAACAGGACTGATACAATCCAGTCCCTAAACAAGCACTGATACAAATCAGTCTCTAACCAGAGTATTGATACAAATCAGTCTCTAACCAGAGCACTGATACAAATCAGTCCCAAACTAGGGCACTGATACAAATCAGTCCCTACGCAAACTCTAATTATACTATCAGAGTGTTCTCACATGTTTTGAAAAGATACTAATTATTAGGAAACTGAAACACATATCCTAACCCAAAAATATTATAGTTCAAACCAAAACCTTAATCTCAATATCAGTTCAACACTTGAATCATCCATACATACAAAAGAGAAACTCCACTTGTCTATTTTTTTATTATGCAGTAATAGTAGGAATCAAACACCTAGGTTATTCTGAAATCCTGTTAGGCAAGAGGGAAACTTCAGGAACTAAATTTCAGTCCAAATGGATTAATTCATCCCACTGAACCTTTATTTCACAGGATTATGTATTACTAAAACTCAGGATACACTTGTGAACAAGACTGAAAATGAAGAATAACCATTAAAATAGGTCAACTATCCTGTGCTAATTCAGTATCAATATCCTGATACTGAAACCCATGTGAACTCAGCATTTGCATTCGAAGCTAGGTCTTCCCTCCCAAGCCTCACTAAGCCTCGATGTAATACTGATACCACCAGCTAAAATTCAAATGTCCAGACAGAGCAAAACAAGGACCTCTCCCCAGAAATCACTATACATACTGGTTTGAAAGGTAGCTAATCCAACCACTTAATACGACAACATATTAAACCCTATTTCTAATGGAAAACAGAATTAGTGATTTGGCATTATTAAGATAAACTAAAGCAGTTATGAACTGCTATTCAAAAGAGGTTTACTGCTAATTGGAACATTTGTTCAGTTATTAACTATATCAAATCCTTAACTGAGAAATCATCAATTTAAACATGCTTCAAGACTAGTACCACAGGTTGAGAGTTTACCTGATATGTGTCAGATTTGACTCTGCGTTGGTACTGCTACAAGTGACCTGAACTTGAATCCTTGCTAGCCTACGTGTTCGTTCTCGATTTGAATCCCTTTTGAGACCTAGGATCAATATGAAGATTCAATCGAAATAGAGACCAATATACAGAGTAACTTACTAAATTTAACATGGTACGAGAGTTCAGAGTTCAAAAATTCATAGGGTCGACAACTTACCCTTGAATCCAACTCAAGGATCACAATCCATTAGATGTGCCCGCACGAACAATCCAAATCTCTGAGGAATCAAATCAAATAAAATCGATTGCATCAAGGATCAATAATGAACTCACGAAGATCATGTAAATCCTTAACTCGAATACTACTCACATCTGGATGATTTCTAGGATCGAGACGAGGATCTGTGCAGATCAGTGAATTAGGACTGTAAAATGATTGGGGAGTCTTTATATCAATCGATCTACGATTTAAACAAAGGTTCAAAGAGAATTTATAGAATAATAATCATTCAAACAGAATAAAATCAAAGAATGGTAGATTTGCTCTTACCAGGATTTACTTGATTTGGGAGAACGGACAGATCAATCATCAATTTTCGTCCCAGATCCTAGTTGATGTAATAAGAAGAAATAATTGAACTAAATCAACCAATCTACAATTTCTGATATGAAGATACCACCAAGAATTCAATTCAAGAACAGGAGTTTTAAGAAGATCACACAAATTAAAGTTCTTCAAATGGCAATAACCTCACCTTGTTAAATCAATTGATGATCCAAAGTAAGGATGGCCTAGAACTCTGGAGAAGAAATCTGAGGCAAAATCGATCATTCAAACCAAAATGCAAAACATTCGAATTGATCCAGGAATAACAACCTAATCGAATCATCATTACTAGAGTCAACGCTGGCTTCAAAGGTTGTCGAGACGTCCTCGTACTGTGCTCAATCACTGGAGACGTCCTTGCTTGGAAAGTTGTCGTCGACTCCTTCATGCGCCATCGTCATGAATTCTGAGCTTGAAATGAGGATTGGGAAAGAAGGAGAATCAAGGAAAGTTCTGTTCCAGAGATCACTAAGGATTGAGGAAGAAGGAAGAATGTAATAGGAATGGAGATTTGTGGCCATTTAAATAGGCAGTTAGGAAATTAAAAAGAGAAAGAAATTGGAGGAAAAAATCAAAAGGATTGGAAAGTTTGTTACAGAGCACATGGCTCTGCTGTCATTACAGTTGGAGAAGGAGACACTGTTCTCCCAAACGAAATAGCTGCCACTACATAGCCATTTGCCATAGGCTTCATAAATAGCCCACTGATTAACCTAGGGTAGCCCACTCTTCAAATGGGCTTTAAAACATTTGCTTAAAAGAAAAAAAATATTGCAACAAAAAAATATTCTACTAATAGCCATATAAAAATAAATAATTAAACCATAAATATTATTATTTAATACTTCAGGGAGGTAGAGTTATAAATCTCTCCCCCTTTAAAAAATTTTGTCCTCGAAATTTCAAGTAATGACAAACATGTCTGATTAAATCCAAAATAATTTTCACAAAAATATATTTATTGAAATGGAACTTCTCAAAACACAAAATACAATCAAGCGAACAAGCTGGGATAACGCTCTCGCGTCTCATCCTCGCGCTCCCACGTGGACTCTCTTGGAGAGTGGTGTCTCCATATGACTCGGACAAGCGGTATGGTCTGATTCCGCAGTTGCTTCTCCTCCCGATCAAGGATCTCTACCGGCTGCTCCTCATAAGTCAAGCTCGGACCCACCTCTAGCTCTGAGTAGTCCACCATATAGCTCGGATCTGGAATGTAACCTCGAAGCTGGGACACATAAAAGATGTCACGCACTCCCTCCAAGCTAGCAGGAAGCGCTAGTCGATACGCCACCTCGCCAATCCGTACTGTCACATCGAAGGGCCCGATATATCTGGGGCTGAGCTTCCTGCCTCTGCCAAAACGAATGATGCCTCTGGTCAGTGAAATCTTCAGGAACACTCTATCTCCAACCGCAAACTCCAGTGGCCGTCTGCTGCCGTTCGTCCAGTGCTTTTGTCGATCCTGTGCAACTCTGAGATGCTTTCTGATCAGTCTGATCTTTTTATCTGAATCTACCACCATCTCTGGCCCAAGCAAAGTCCTTTTGCCGACGTCATCCCAAGATAAAGGTGTGCGATATCTCCGCCTATACAGTGCCTCGAACGGTGTCATCTCGATGCTAGCCTGATAACTATTGTTATAGGCAAACTCCACAAGATACAAGTGATCCTCCCACGAACCGCCGAAGTCGAGTGCGCAAACTCGCAGTATGTCCTTCAGTGTCTGAATGGTCCTCTCGGACTGTCTGTCTGTCTGTGGATGATAGGCGGTGCTAAACTTCAACTGTGAACCCAAGCTCAGCTGTAGACTCCTCCAGAAGTGTGATGTGAAGCGGTTGTCCCTGTCTGAAACGATGCTCATCGGCATCCCGTGAATCCGCACAATCTGACACATGTAGAGGTATGCAAGCTTTTCGGTCGATAGCCCTACCTTGAACGGAATAAAGTGAGCAGATTTTGTTAGTCTGTCCATGATAACCCAAATAGCATCTTTGCCACCGGGCATACGCGGTAATCCAGAGACGAAGTCCATGGTTATGTGTTCCTACTTCCACTCTGGAATAGGTAAAGGCTAGAGTAATCCTGCTAGTCTCTGGCGCTCCGCCTTTGCTTGTTGGCACACAAGGCATCTAGAAACGAATCTTGCAACCTCTCGTTTCATTCCATACCACCAAACATACTCTCGCAGATCCTTATACATCTTGGTAGATCCAGCATAAATAGAATACTGTGACTGGTAGGCCTCTTGTATAACCTCCTCCTACAAATCCTTGGGCACATATAACTGGTTTCCGTGCCTTAGGGATCCATCATTTGCAATAGTAAAATCGTTGAACAATCCTGCCTCTGCCTGGCCTCTGAGACATCGGAGTCCCTCATCTAAAAAATGGGCCTCCTTGATCTTCTCTATCTGTATCTGCATGTGCATCAGCTGTCCTCCAACTCCCGAAAGAATAATCTCGATCCCAAGACTCTCAAGGTCCTCTAGAAGATGTCGGTCCATAGTAAGGAACATAGCAATAGGAAATTGACTGAGAGCATCTGCTACCACATTAGTCTTTCCAGGATGGTATTGCAGATTAATGTCGAAATCCTTCATGACTTTAAGCCATCTTTGCTGCCTCATGTTCAGTTCCTTCTGAGTGAAGACATACTTCAAACTTTTATGGTCCATGAAGATGTCCCCTCTCTCTCCATACAAATAGTGTTTCCACGGTTTTAAGGCAAAAATGACTGGTGCAAGCTCCAAGTCATGAGTAGGATAATTCTTCTCATGAGGCCTCAACTGTCTAGAAGCATAAGCAGTGACCTTCTTGTTCTGCTCAAGCACACATCCCAAACCCTTCCCTGATGCATCGTTGTAGATGACGAACCCTTCCGATCCAAATGGCAAAGCTAGAACTGGCATTGTAGTGAGTCGTCTCCTCAATTCTTCAAATGCTGACTGGCAGGCGTCGCTCCAGATGAACTCCTCGTCCTTTCGCGTAAGCTTCGTCATTGGCTCTGCTATCTTGGCAAAATCTTTTACGAACTTCTAGTAGCAACCTGCTAGCCCCAGAAAACTATGAATCTCTGCTACTGACTTGAGAGGTGCACATGCTTCCACAGCTTCAATCTTCTTAGGATCTACAGAAATCCCCTCTCCAGTTACCACATGCCCCAAGAACTCCACTATGTCCAAGAAGAACTCGCACTTCGAAAGCTTCCCGTACAGCTTCTCCTTCCGTAGAATCTCTAACACAATCCTCAGATGCTCCTCCTCGATCTTCGAATATATCAAGATGTCATCAATAAAGACTACGACAAACTTATCCAGATACTTGTGAAAAACTTTATTCATCAAGTTCATAAACACTGCTGGGGCATTGGTGAGTCCGAACGGCATCACCAAGAATTCATACTGGCCGTAGAGAGTATTAAAAGCTGTTTTCAGAATATCCTGCTCTCGAACCTTCATCTGATGATATCACGATCGAAGGTCAATCTTTGAGAAGACCTTCGCCCCACTCAGCTGATCAAACAGCTCATCTATCCGTGGCAACGGATATTTATTCTTGATGGTAATGTTATTGAGTGCACGGTAATCGATACATATCCTAACAGTCCTTCTTCGGCACGAAGAGTACCGGTGCTCCCCAGGGTGGAGCACTGGACCGAATAAAACCCTTGCCTTCCAACTCATCAATCTGGGCCTTCAACTCTACAGCTTCCTTCGAGTTGATCTTGTAGCAATGCTGGGACTTCGGCGCTGATCCGGGCACTAAGTCGATGCTAAACTCTACATCTCGATCTGGTAGCAATCCTGGCAACTTCTTGGGGAAAATGTTGAGAAACTCTGCAATCAGCGGATGCGGCAACTCCTGGTCTTCTGCAACTGCTCCGAAGTAGACTGCTTCTGGCCTATCTATGATCCGTCTTCTGACCTTGAACGGTAGAACTCCAGGTGGGCTGAAAGTAACATTCCCTTCATGGCAGTCTATTACAGCAAACTGCTCACTCATCCAGTCGATGCCGAGGACTATATCAAATCCGGGAAATAGCATCACTAAAAGTCGAGCTCTAAGCTCCCTTCCAGCTACAGTGATAGGGCAATCCACCATCTCACTAACTGGCACTACCCCTCCTCCTGTCATAATCTGACAGTTCCTCCTAGTGGGCTTAGGTGTGAAGCCGTGTCTATGCAGAAACTCATATGATACAAAGCTATATGTGGCTCCAGAATCAAACAATACAATGGCAGAAAATGAATATAAGATGATAGAACCTGTAATAACATTTGGAGCTGCCTCCTCCTCTTCAACTGCGGCCATGACGTAAGTACGTCCCTGCTGTGGTCCTCCTCTCTGCTGCTGCTGGTGCTGTGCAAATCTCTGCTGCTGAGGTGGTAGAGCTGGTCCTCTCTGGGGTGCAGCAGACAGTGCTCTGGGTGGTGCAGGTGGTGGTCCTCCAGCTTTTCAGGGTCCTCCTGCTAGTCTAGCTGTGGCCTGCTGGCAGTCTCTCATCTGATGAGCGTCCGACTCGCAGAATAAGCAAAGTCCGAGCCTCTTGCAACAGACCTCAATGTGGTAACCTGGCCGATGACAGTATATGCAAGTAATCTCCTGCTGTCTCTGATGCTGTTGAACTGCTGGAGCTCTGGCATGACGATGCTGAACTGTCGCCGGCTGTGGTGACCTCATCTGAGTCTGAATCTGAGTCCTCTTCGTCGGTGCCTGATAGCTGCTACTGTTGATGTCCCTATCCCTCTTGGGCCACGGGTTTGGCTCTAACCAGAGCACTGATACAAATCAGTCCCAAACCAGAGCACTGATACAAATCAGTCCCAAACCAGGGCACTGATACAAATCAGTCCCTACATAAACTCTAATTATACTATCAGAGTGTTCTCACATGTTTTGAAAAGATACTAATTATTAGGAAACTGAAACATATATCCTAACCCATAAAGATTATAGATCGAACCAAAATCTCAATCTCACTATCAGTTCAATACTGGAATCATCCATACATACAAAAAAGAAACTCAAATTGTCCATTTTTTTATTATGCAGTAATAGTATGAATCAAACACCTAGGTTAGTCTAAAATCCTGCTAGGCAAGAGGGAAACTTCAGGAACTGAATTTCAGTCATAATGTATTAATTCATCCCACTGAACCTTTACTTCACAGGATTATGCATTACTAAAACTCAGGCCACACTTGTGAACAAGACTGAAAATGAAGAATAGCCATTAAAATAGGTCAACTGTCCTGTGCTAATTCAGTATCAGTATCCTGATACTGAAACCCATGTGAACTCAGCATTTACATTCAAAGCTAGGTCTTCCCTTCTAAGCCTCACTAAGCCTCTATGTAATACTGATACCACCAGCTGAAATTCAAATGTCCAGACAGAGCAAAACAAGGACCTCTCCCCAGAAATCACTATACATACTAGTTTAAAAGATAGCTAATCCAACCGCTTAATATGACAACATATTAAACCCTATTTCTAATAGAAAACACAACCAGTGATTTGGCATTATTAAGATAAACTAAAGCAGTTATGAACTGTTATTCAAAAGAGGTTTACTGCTAATTGGAACATTTGTTCAGTTATTAACTATATCAGATCCTTAACTGAGAAATCATCAATTTAAACATGCTTCAAGACTAGTACCACAATTTGAGAGTTTACCTGATATGTGTCAGATTTGACTCTACGCTGGTATTGCTACAAGTGACCTGAACTTGAATCCTTGTTAGCCCACGTGTTCGTTCTCGATTTAAATCCCTTTTGAGACCCATGATCAATATGAAGATTCAATCGAAATAGAGACCAATATACAGAGTAACTTACTAAATTTAACATGGTACGAGAGTTAAGAGTTCAAGAATTCATAGGGTCGACAACTTACCCTTGAATCCAACTCAAGGATCACAATCCATTAGATGTGCCCGCACAAACAATCCAAATCTCTGAGGAATTAAATCAAATAAAATCGATTGCATCAAGGATCAATAATGAACTCACGAAGATCATGTAAATCCTTAACTCGAATAATACTCACATCTAGATGATTTCCAGGATCAAGATAAGGATCTGTGCAGATCAGTAAATTAGGACTGTAA
The DNA here is from genome assembly GCA_029216955.1 of Iris pallida. Taxonomy (NCBI): domain Eukaryota; kingdom Viridiplantae; phylum Streptophyta; class Magnoliopsida; order Asparagales; family Iridaceae; genus Iris; species Iris pallida. Next base: position 6,171,213 of record JANAVB010035019.1, read on the forward strand.
AATAATTGGGGAGTCGATATATCAACCGATCTACGATTTATACAAAGGTTCAAAGAGAATTGATAGAATAACAATCATTCAAACGGAATAAAATCAAAGAATAGTAGATTTGCTCTTACCAGGATTTACTTGATTTGGGAGAATGGATAAATCGATCATCAATTCTCGTCCCAGATCCTAGTTGATGTAATAAGAAGAAATAATTGAACTAAATCAACCGATCTACAATTTCTGATATGAAGATACCACCAAGAATTCAATTCAAGAACAGAAGTTTTAAGAAGATCACAAATCAAAGTTCTTCCAATGGCAATAACCTCACCTTGTTAAATCAATTGATGATCCAAAGTAAGGATGGCCTAGAACACTGGAGAACAAATCTGAGACAAAATCGATCATTCAAATCAAAATACAAAATATTCGAATTGATCCAGGAATAACAACCTAATCGAATCATTATTACCAGAGTCGACGCTGGCTTCGAAGGTTGTCGAGACATCCTCGTGCTGTGCTCAATCACTGAAGACGTCCTTGCTTGGAAAGTTGTCGTCGACTCCTTCATGCGCCATCGCCATGAATTCTGAGCTTGAAATGAGGATTGGAAAAGAAGAAGAATCAAAGAAAGTTCTGTTCCAGAGATTACTAAGGAATGAGGAAGAAGGAAGGATGTAACAGGAATGAAGGTTTCTGGCCATTTAAATAGGAAGTTAGGAAATTGAAAAAAAGAAGAAATTGGAGGAAAAAATCAAAAGGATTGAAAAGTTTATTACAGAGCACATGGCTCTGCTGTCATTATAGTTGGAGAAGGAGACACTGTTCTCCCAAATGAAATCGCTGCCACTACATAGCCATTTGTCATGGGCTTCATAAATAGCCCACTGATTAACCTAGGGCGGCCCACTCTTCAAATGGGCTTTAAAACATTTGCTTAAAAGAAAAGAAATATTGCAACAACAAAATATTCTACTAATAGCCATATAAAAATAAATAATTAAACCATAAATACTATTATTTAATACTTCAGGGAGGTGGAGTTACAGGATGTCAGTACTCAACTGTACTGGTGGTGTGAGCTCCTTGCCCACCCATATAAAACCAACACGTTCATTCAATTTGTGCAACATAAGCCCTTTATGATTGTCTTTTTATTCTTGCCTTAGGATCAATTTTAGAACATAGACGCCTGGCCTATATTGTTTCTCTAGACCATCATCATGTCTCGTACCGATAACTTACTTATCGTTGTGCCTCTAGAGCATTCTCGTGTTTGTAACATCAATGTACCAACTCGTGCTTGCCTTTCGTGCCATACTTCGAGACACAATAACATGGTCGTGCCATAAACTTTGTTCATGCTTCAACATCGAGGCCGTGCCTCAAAACTTAACATTTCTAAACCAAACTTGCCTTACGTTCTTGACTTAACTCGAAATGACTCAAATCTGACTTATGCAACTCTATGCCAACGACTTAATGCTCGACGCCACATCCCGTGTCGAAGAAGTATCTTTACTAAAGCCAAATCTTAGGCTTTATACTCATGTTGCAACCATGCATACCATTCTTTGACTCAGTTTATGCCGTGTTTACACTTTCTTTGATTCAACCGACACCGTGCATACGGATAACCGCTCAGCACGCCAACTTATCTATATGAAAGGTCACTGGCATTAACTAGCCATCGTGGACATAGATAGGAATATAATGGGTCGGTTAATGCAGATAGCTAGCCCCAATGACAGCCCATCGAATTCCTAGTTGCCTACCCAATAGCTATATCGTGTTTCTCCATGGCCGGATCGATTCCTGTGGCCCCAGGTTGTCGTTCGAAGAAACATCGCCCTTGTGCACAAGTTGTCTATGACCACGCACCTATGAGACATCATCTAGACTCACGTAAATGCATGGCCTAATTTTGGTACGACTGGACCCATACTTTAGCAAAACATACTCGGAACCGTATCATACAAGCTGTGCGTCAGAACCATGAGACTCTCAAAGGAGGAACCGCCTCGACGATAAACCATCGCTTGAACTTTCCATTCTTTGAAATTCAGGGAACGACTATTGTATAGCCTTCCTACTTAACTTAAATAAAATATGTTCTTTAGGTGCCATAGACTGTGGCTAACTTTTTACTGAACCAATTGTGGCTCGTGCCTTAAACCAACTTGTATTCTATGCAGCACTACCGCTCAAGTCATACTCTATATGACGAGCCTTGAGATCGTGTGACTATATGGCTATGACAACCGCAGAAATCACGGGACAATGCTTAGAATAACTTTGTTAGCCTGACATAACATGTTGCCTAACTCAATCTGCAACAACTTAACTCATGGGACGAGCAAAGACTATGCCAAGTCTTGTACCATAGAAATGTGCATTGAAACTTATGGGACACTTTGCTATGCCAAGCATTGGACATTGGGACAGTGCATGCTTTATCAAGCATTGGACAGTGGGACCGTACATGCTTTACCAAGCATTTATATAGTGCGATGCCTATGGCTATGCCAAGTCTATAACCTTGTGACAACATAGACCAACTTTTCTTCTCCCAAACCACGGGACGAAGGACCGGATGTCATTTTGAAAGCACGACGTGCATGATTCTAAGTCGATCATAGGACCTTTTCTATACTATAACTCAGTCCGACCCAATTTGGAATTATTCACTTAGCTATGTGGATTCGCCTCTTTTATTATCAAGCCTACTTGTACATTTGAAAACTGTTGTTTTATTAGTTTGAAGGCCAAGCTGAGGCAAGTTCACCGAAGCCACCCACCTGAACGAAGAGCCACCTCGACCGAACGAAACATCGAGCAAGCCGTTACATGGCTAAGTTCGAACATCGTTAGCATTTTGATTCCTCTGGTTGAACTGAGCGGGACGGGACACTATATTATACACCACTCAGAAAAAGTTTTGTCCTCAAAACTTACTGCATACACTCTTCGACTTATCACTTGATTCAATATTTAATGACTCCCGTACACATTCCTCATATGCGTTTCTTCAATCCGAGCCACGCTCGTGCTTTGGTTATCTTTTCCAATCCCACGCAAGTCTAATTATCCATGGTAGACATGAAATCACTATGCTAACTATCCTGCAGGATAATCATCCTCATCGGGACGTAACTCTTGCTTTGAGTCTAGACTAATTCATTCTCGATACGCAGAAGGGATCTACTCAATCCTTAAATTTACTTAATTGTCAACCACGAGTCCGACCAATCCTCGAATTCAACTTCGCATCAAACTAAAAGTCGAACCAATCCAAATTACCACACCTAGATCTTCCGAGTTTGATCATTTCTGCTAGACATGAATCACCATGTCAGCGCTCACGCGGAACGATCGCCCCATATCCGACGTGACGTATGTGCGAGGCTGGAGTTGCTCTCGTGCAAGACAAGATCGTCGAAGTTGTGGTTATCACCGAATAATTAAGACACTTTCCTTTCATCAAAAATTTATTTCTATTAAAATCCCAAGCATAGCATCCATCAAAACAATAACATTTTGCACAATCGTCATTCTTCGATTTAGAGTACCCCCGAGTTATCGTACATCGATCTTTGATACGCCTTAAGACCATCGATGATGAACATAACTTGACGATCTTTATTTGCAACAAATTTTGAGTCATGCAACTGATGCTACCATCCGAATTGGATATACTATAATCTTCTCGATATTCAAGATCAAATTAGATCATTATCTTCGAACTAGTTACATGATCAATTCGTTGAAACACAAAATCACGTATATTCATCTGTCTATCTTAAGTCATCGAGCAACATATTTTTTAAGTCGCATCATTCTATGCTAACTCAAATCATCGAGCAATATCTATCCCAAATCCTCAGAGTCATTCTCATATTTTTAATCATTTCCATACACGCTAACTTTCGATCGTGCTAACTTTTCGTATACGGTTCATATCGATTCCTCAACCAAGTCATCTGTTCGTTACATCTTAACTTTTCCTCAATCCAATTTACCTATCAATCATTTTCGCATTTCATACTTACGCATTCCAAATCTCTTGTGCGTCATTTTCTAGTTCGTTCGAACCAACTCATACTAGGTATCAAGTCACGACTAACTTTGAATCACTCTTTCTAAGGCTTTGCGTTTAGCACCGTGCTTGCTAATAAACTCGTTGGCACCCCGATCTTCAATCAATCAACATCCCCAAGGCTATCCTATACACTACTCAGGGATGAAGTCATTCGACAAATCCTCGAAACAAGTTTCGAATCATAACCGATTACTTTAAATTTTCGTTCGAACTATTCCTTAAAATCCAAGCACATTTTATCTATATCGCATTGATAATAACGTCATTCGATGGCACCCTATCGATAGTCATCCAGCATTCTATAAATCAACTAAAACTAATTCTCGTCAGAAGCGAATTGAATCTCGCGTACAACTTTGCTAAGGTCAACACAAATCTTGGTGTATATGCCCAGCCCGACTTAGCCAACTGTGCCTTTTGTGAAACCATCTTTTGTTTTTATTGAAAACTATTTGCGAACGCTTTTGCAAATTATATAGACTTATTGTATGGACATCCCGTAGGACATTTAAGAGAGAGCGCCAACGTATCAATCGCAGAAACAACATCAGAGTTTGCGAAAACAACATTGAGTACGAAGCCATCAGAGTTAAAGAATTCAACTAAATTCCAAGGACGTAAAGTCGTACTCTGATACCATTATGTCACGCCTTGGTCCCGTAGGACCGATTGTCCTCGCTAAGGCGTGATGCCGCAGGAGCCTAGATTGTGCTCACGTAAGGCAGGTTCCATAACAGCCGATTACAGGCTAAGCGACGGAGTCATCGTACAGAAGTCCCAAACAGAACCATTGAATAAACTAAGGCAACACAAGTAAACAAAATTTGAGTCTTTTATTGATAATAAAAAAATATTACAAAGGCGTGAAGCCAAAATTACAAGTCGCTCAAGCTCACGTTTCTTTCTGATTACAATCACTGAGCTCTCTCTCATCTCTCAATATAATTGACGAGCCAGTAGGTGCTTCAGATAGGCGATGTCCATACATTATGTCCCGTATTAGTCCAAAGTCCATGCGGTTGCACGCCTCAAAACACCAAGGAACTTCGTGCCTCGACACATCCAACCGAGCTCCGCGCCAACGAGCTTCTACTTGTGCCTGCACATAAACACTATGTGGGTATCAGTACTCAACTGTACTGGTGGTGTGAGCTCCTCGCCTACCTATACAAAACTAACACGTTCATTAAATTTGTGCAACATAAGCCCTTTATGATTGTCTTTCTATTCTTGCCTTAGCATCAATTTTAGAACATAGACGTCTAGCCTATTTTGTATCAAAAGAGCATCACCGTGTCTCACACCGATAACTTGTTTATCGTTGTTCCTCTAGACCATTCTCGTATTTGCAACATTAATATACCGACTCGTGCTTGCCTTTCGTGCCATACTTCGAGACACAATAACATGGTCGTGCCATAAACTTGGTACATGCTTCAACATCGAGGTTGTGCCTCATAACTTAACATTTCTAAACCAAACTTGACTTACGGCCCTTCTTGACATAACTCAAAATGACTCAAATCTGACTTATGCAACTCTATGCCAACGACTTAATGCTCGATGCCACATCCCGTACCGAAGTACGTATCTTTGCTAAAGCCAAACCTTAGTCTTCATACTGGTGTTGCAACCGTATATACCTTTTATTGACTCAGTTTGTGCCATGTTTACACTTCCTTTGATTCGACCGACACCGTGCATGCGGATAGCCGCTTAGCATGCCAACTTATCTATATGAAAGGTCACTGGCATTAACTAGCCATCGTGGACATAGATAGGAATATGATGGGTCGGTCAATACAGGTAGCTAGCCCCAATGATAGCCCATCAAATTCCTGGTTGCCTACCCAGCATCAGTTATACCGTGTTTCCCCATGATCGGATCGATTTTTGTGGCCCCAGGTTGTCGTCCGAAGAAACATCGCCCTTGTGCACAAGTTGTCCATGACCACGCACCTACGAGACTTCATCTAGACTCACGTAAATGCATAGCCTAATTTGTGGTATGACTTGACCCATATTTTAGTAAAACATACTCGGAACCATATCATGCAAGACGTGCATCGGAACCATAAGACTCCCAAACGAGGGACCGCCTCGACGACAAACCATCGCTTGAACTTTTCATTCTTTGAAATCCAGGGAACGGCTATTGCATAGCCTTTCCGTTTAACTTAAACAAAACATGTTCTTTAGGTGCCATAGACTATGGCTAACTTTTTACTGAACCAACCGTGGCTCGTGCCTTAAACCAACTTGTGTTCTATGCGACACTACCGCTCAAGTCATACTCTATATGACGAGCCTTGAGATCGTAAGACTATGTGGCTATGACAACCACAAAAATGGTAAGCCAATGTTTAGAATGACTTCATTAGCCCGACATAACTTGTTGCCTAACTCAATCGTGCAACAACTTAACCCTTGGGACGAGCAAAGGCTATGCCAAGCCTTACACCGTAGAAACGTGCATTAAGACTTATGGGACACTTTGTTATGCCAAGCATTGGACACTGGGACAGTACATGCTTTATCAAGCATTGGACAGTGGCACCATGCATGCTTTACCAAGCATTTATATCGTGCGACGTCTATGGCTATGCTAAGTCCATAGCCTTGTGGCAACATAAACCAACTTTTTTTCTCCCAATCCACGAAACGAAGGACCGAGTGTCATTTTGAAAGCACGTCGTGCACGATTCTAAGCCGACCGTAGGACCTTTTCCATATTCTAACCCAGTTCGACCCAACTTGGGATTATTCCCTTAGCTATGTGGATTCGCCTCTTTTATTATCAAGCATACTTGTGCATTTGAAAACTTTCATTTTATTAGTGTGAAGGCCAAGCTAAGGCAAGTTCACCGAAGCCACTCATCTGAGCGAGGAGTCGCCTCGACCGAGCGGGACTTCGAGCAAGCCTTGCATGGCTAAGTCCGAACGTCGTTGGCATTTTGATTCCTCTGGTTGAACTGAGCGGGACGGGGCACTACAGTTCAGTCCCCCTTGGTTGAAGTTCACTGCTAAGCTATGTATGTATGTATATATGTATGTATGTATGTATGTATGTATGTATGTATGTATGTATGTATGTATGTATGTATGTATGTATGTATGTATGTATGTATGTATATATGTATGTTTGTATGTATGTATGTATGTATGTATGTATGAGTGTGTGTGAGGATATGTATGGGATCATAAACGTATATACTTATATGTAGGCATTTATAGTTGTCAAATATATATATATATATATATATATATATATATATATATATATATATATATATATATATATATATATATATAGCAGATATGTGAGTATGCAGGAATTAAAGAGGGGACATGATTGTGAGTGTTGTCAAATAAGAGTGAGAGTGTTCTGTCCCTGTGGAGGACCACCTACAAATATGTGTGTTAAAGTGTCTTGAAGTGATTGGCAAGCAATCTTGGGATCACCCATGTGTGAGTAGTATAAGAATGTTAAGTATGACCGTTGAGTGATTGAGTGTCATTGAGGGATACATACATTTAGTTCAATCCGTATTTTATTCATCTGTTTGTTCTTTGTTATCAACCCTTCATTTACATACAATGTTCAGTCAAGTAGTGATCAGTCTACATTTGTATCCTAAAGTTCAGTCCCTTAAGTAATGGTTCAGTCCCTTACTCACATTAATATGATCAGTTTACATTATTAATTTCAGTCCCCTGTTCTATTAATGCTCAGTCCTTACAAACAGATATTGGTTCAGTCCTCCTTTAGATTCACTTGTATCAGCTATTAGGATCAGTCCTAGTTAATTGTATCAGTCTAAATCTTGCACTGATTAGTCCAATTGCTTACTGTCCAGTCCCATATGGAAAGATAATAACATTTCCTTACTCATTTTTATTTTAGCAATTGAGTTCAATTCTTATGGGAACTTGTATCAATTGTATTTGGGCTCGGGTTTAGATGATCTCAGTCTACTCACATTTATGTATCAGCTTATTTTCTTGGGTATCAGTTATAGATCATGAGTTTACCTAAGTATCAGTAAAGAGATATGAGGAGAGCTCGGGTTAGAACATTAGTTCAGTCCCAGTTAGATGTTCAGTCCTCCACTGAACCTTAGTGTTTTATCCATACTCTATTTGGGTATCAGTCCTCTTAGCTTGCAGATCAGTCCCATGTATTTGTTTTCTGCCTACATTATTTGATCTTTCCTAATGTTATTAAGGTTCAGTTCAACTATACCTAACTGTTCTGTTTTGCATATATGTGTTTAGTCCTTGTGAACTCAATTGGGTTATTCGAAGGTCATGGATTGAGACACATATGTGTGTTCCGTCCATATTTTATCCTTGTTCATTTCCTTGATATCAAGGAAATCCCTCTGCATTCCTTATGTTCAGACTTCTTTACTATACACTCTATTTTGTTAATATCAGTTTTCCTTTTTGTGTTTCAGTCAATTACCATATTGTACTGTTCCTTACCTTCCTTATTTTTCAGACCATTAAGCTCTCTTTCCCTGTAGCAGTAAATGAATATGATGAGATGAATTCGGTTTGGAGGAAATTCTTGAGTTAGTCCCATTTACCACATGTTCAATCCAATCCTTCTCATCTATTGATCAGTCCAGGAGGGGAAAGGCTCGAGTAGTCCAGATTCACACTGTTTCAGTCCCCTGTTCAAGACTGAACAGTCCATATCTTAGGAGATCAGTCTATTGGTTCAGTCCATCTCATATCTATATTCAATCCACAGTTCATTTATAGTGTTACAGACCCTTACCTCTTGAGTCCCTTAGTGTACCTCTATAGCAGTCAGTGCTTGTATATGAAGGGAAGTTCCTAACAATAGGTTGGACAGGGCAAGTTTGGGTGAGGCACTACAGTACCATTTGATCATAGGCCAATAGGCCAATAGCAGGGGACTTGGCATGTTATACTGCTATGGAAAGAGTTCAAGGCAGCCTTGTTGTGTATGTGAGTGATGAATGTCTCATGTGAGTGTGAGAGGATTTGAGTATTAGTTAGGCTTATGTGTTTGAGAGTATAGGAGTGTGAAAGGGGAGTGATAGGCAAGGAAGAGGGAAATCTGTATGTGAGAGTATCAATGTGTCCTAGACAGGTAGAAAATTATTGTGTGTGGGAGTGAGGGGATGTGTTAGAGTATGGTATGGTATCATGTGTGAAGGGAGATAGGTATATAGTTAGAGTGACAAGGTAATGGGATAAGTAGATGGCTAAGGGATGGATAGACTAGTGGGGAGCAATTATTTTGGGTTCATATGGGTTTGGGGTTATACCAAATAGATAGAGTTGGGAAAACAAAGTAAAGGGTTGTAGGTGCGTAAAAAAGTACCTCATAAATCAAGTCAAAGAAGGAGAACTTTACGTTCAACCAGGATACTTTATGCCAGGGTTATTTTGTATTAAGCTTTACGCTAGCTACTCTGTACACTGGCTACTCTTTACGCTAGCTACTTTACGATGGAAATGACTGTCAGATCATGCATTTAATGCATCTGACGTAATGATTTGTTGACAGCGTATAAATGCAGAATTCGAAGAGATTTGATTTACTCAGAAATCGATATTGTCGTTTAGTGCAAAACAGGCCACTTTACGCTCAATGAAATTACTTTCTTTTTTTGCACGATAGTTATGTGAGTTTTTACGCTCAAAACTATTGTGAATGTAAAGTCTATTTGAGCTACTTTACGCTCAAGGCTATTTTAGCCACTTTACGCTGGAAAGTTTATTTGGATTGTTTTTACGCCAATTTGCCACTTTACGCTCAGTATATGTTTCGGGTCATTTTTACGCCCGATAGTTTCTGGCTACATGAGAACGTGGTTTGTCCACGTGGCTTTCATGCCACACTTATTGAAGAACGTGTGTACGTGCTTCCTGTTTTTGTTGATATAATGGGACACGTGTCAACATATGTAGAGGGTAACTTCCATCGTGGGTGACAGTTGCCAATGTAAAAACTCAAATGTGTTGTTTTTTACGCCCAATGAGTCATGTCTATAAATAGACTTATTTTACACTTCAAGAGAATGATGCACAGAGAGACAGGAGAGAATACATAGAGATCAGAGCTCAGAGACTTTGATTTTTCAGAGCATTCTTCTTCAACCTTTCTTCCAGAATAGAGTGAAGCAAAGCAGGAAAGCATTCGGCCTCGCCATCAGTGCCCAAGTGCGTCGATACCTTTCTGGTGACTTAGTTCTTCCAACTGTTCATCTTCTAGCAGTAATCTTCATCATCATCGTATGGTCCAAGGAACAAATTGATCGCCTTCAGATTAGACTTCCATAGCAATACTTTCCAGAATATTTGTACTCTTTTGTACTCTTTCAAGTTTTATTTTCAAAAGCCAATTTTAGGCATTTTGTTAAGTGAAACAAAAATGGCAACTCTGTTGGGGACGACCTTCTCCTCTGACGAGGAGGCAATTGCTCAATACGATGATGTTCCGGTCGGTTCGACCAAGAAGACTCTGGTTGTGCACTTCGACCAGACTGCCTATGAAGAAATGCTCCGGACTGGGGGTAGCAACCGCTGCTTCAGTGTTCAGAAATCGAGGAAGGCACGAAAAGTTTGGGTTCCCAAATCTAAGGCATCCTCGGATCTCCCTACTATCTCTGCAGGCAAAAGAATCCTTCATACCCCTATTATAGAGGCTCCCATCTGTGATGAGGCAGTCTCTACTTCGATGATACGCCATTCGCGTAAAAACAAGTCTACCGTTTGTAACGTGGCAGACTCTCCGATGTTACGCTCTGGGCGTAAAAATCAGGTTTTGCGCCCTAAGCGTAAAAATCACGTTTTATGTTCTGGGCATAAATACATGTCTCCCGTTTGTAACGTGGCAGACTCCAAGGCCTTACGTTCTGAGCATAACAATAAGTCTCCCGTCTGTGACGCGATAGACACACAAAATTTACGTTCTACACGTAGAGGAAAATCTCCCGTCTATGACATGGTAGATACTCATATTTTGCGCTCTATACGTAAAGGTAAATCTCCTGTCTGTGATAGTGTAGATAAAATTTACAATGATGCTTCTGCATCTAAAGTGAATGTACCTGTACGCATGAAGCATAAAACCATAGTTGGTAAAACTTCTGTTTTCAACCAACAACCTTTTTATACTACTGTACGCAAAGTACCAAACCTACAAATTACACGCAATAAAGATGGAGTCCTTCGTGCTCAAAAATCTCAAGATTTACGTACGCAACTCCAAGCGCATAAAAATGTACAGTTGGTTCTACGAATGCAGCCAGTAATCTCCTTTATACACAAGGGACTAAACGTTTTTCTACCCCTAATGTAATAAAGAAGACTACTCCTTCTAATCCTTCTGATTTACGTAAATTTCTAATGCAAAAGCATAAAAATAGACAATCTCCCGTGATACTTCCCCAAGAAAATCATCATTGTGAGTGTCACCAGATTGTGATCAAATGTTGTTGTTCGGCTTCCAAACGGTCAGTTTTTGATCGGTTAAATTTTAATGCACCCCAACAACAAGATGATGAGTTGTCATATGCATCAGTCAGCATGGCATCTCATACCAACAGAGGACGACGTCCAAGACGGAATATGTCCCAAACCCCAGGTCAACAATAATTCAATAGACTTCTTGATTCCTTTGAAGGAGTATATCAGAACACTCGATCAAGAAGACAAAGACAATTGCAGACTTCTGATTCAGAAGCTGGGGGTACTCAATCTCTTGAGTCCGAAACTGATAGTGTCGATTCATACTTCTATACTAATCCCTCTGTATCTTCAAGAGAGGTTGAATCCTACGCGATTGGAGATGAACCAGAGACGTCATCTGCCAATACAGAACAACGTCTCACTGCCGTTGAGCAATCATTAAAAGACATGTTTAACATGATGCAAAGCATGTACTAGATAATAATGGCTCAGCAAACTGCTCAACCGACAATAGTAACACCGGTACAGGTAGCAGCACAAACTCAAGATAGCCAAGGGGTTGATATACCTTTGAATATCCAAGAGCCTGTTGTTAACCAAAATTCTGTATCTCCAGATCCCATCATTCCAGAAGATGTACCATCTCCGGTGGGGGTTACGGTACAACCAACAACTATTCAATCAAATGTGCTTCCGCAAACCAGCGAAGCCATTCAAGCAGTGCGTGAACTCAAAGCACAGTTTGAAGTTTTGAAGCAAAAGGATCAACTCCAGAGGTTAGGGATTAAGCAACCTTATCCTCCTCATTAGAATGATGTACCCTTTCCACCAAAATTCAAGCCACAGTCAATAGTATTGTTTGATGGAAAGGCTTCTCCTAGTTAGCATATTAATTACTTTGATATTATGACTGTACATTTGCAGAAAAATGATGCTCTTCTCACTCGAGTATTCATTGGGTGCTTGACAGGTTCAGCTTACGACTGGTATCGTAGTTTACCCGACAATTATATTTCGTCTTTTTTAAGGCAATGATTCTCTCTCGCTTCTATGAAAGAGGTATGGACATAAACATTTCCTCCTTAATAGAAATCAAGCAAAAGGAGAAAAAAGATCTTCGGACGTTCATTGAACGTTTCCTACAGGCGACTCTAAAGATGCCTCCTGGTATGCCAGATTTAGCGTTAATTGATACATGCAAGATGAATCTGCGACCATCCATCGTTGTCTTCACGGGTTCCCAATTCACAGATTGGGCTTCATTTATTATAGCAGCAGTTTCTGCCGAGACCAATGGTAGGTTGGCTCGTGAACATGGGATGATTTTTGCCTCAGAGGATAAAGGAAAGAAAGGTAATCCTGGAAATAATTCTGGCAATCGTAATACAAAAGGAAAAGACACTCTTATGGTTAATCTTTCCAAAAGTAAAACGACGCCGAATAATCAGGAGACTTCTAAACCAAAAGAAGAATATTCTTTTGACGAGAGTGATATCCCAGGGATATTTCAATGTCTGGTGAAGAGTGGCAAACTCCAGATCCCAGAGCCAAAGAGGCCTAATGAGGTGAATCTAAGTGACAATCCCAAATATTGTATCTATCACAGATACATAAATTATCCCACTAGGGCTTGTTATGTCCTAAAGAAGAAAATCCAAGAATTGATTAATGCCAATGCTATCTCTCTAACGAATGATGAGCATACGGTCACAACCAATATAGTTTCTCTTCAATTTGGAGATTTTCCTTCTCAACAAGTACCATATGGAATTGTCCCAATTTCGAAGGCGACGATGAAGATTATGAATATCCCGCCTGGCAGGGAGGAAAATGAAGGATTGTTGCCTCTTACATTAAAGAATGGTAAAATTATGTGGGTACATCATGACTTAGTACCTGAAATGGAAGATGAAGGTAAAACTTCAAAATCCAAGAAAGGTAAGAAAGTCAAAACCTGCAACATGATTTCTCATGTTATTCCAGATCCTGAAGATTTGGATCATCTATGGGATGGCATTCCTTTGGAAGATAGACTAAGAGGATTGAACATATGTCCTCCAAGTCTGGCTCCTCCTACCAAGCTCAAACTTACTCATCAGCAGTGGCTAGCCATGAATAGTATTCCCTTATATTGGGCACAACAAGTCTTCGCTGCTTATGAAAAAGTTCCTACAGGGATCTTTCTTCGTATCCCGAATCCTTCTCCTCCTGTAGCTACAGAGACGTCTATTCCTCAATCTTCTGTAGTTACAGAGATCTCTTCTTCTTCCTCTGTTGAACCACCTGTTAAAAGTCCTTTGCCTACTCAATTGTACAGTCAGCAATCTGTCCTTCTCATGAAGAAGATGGGTTATGACTTTCAGAAGGCAGAAGGTTTGAATTATGATAAAGGAATACGACTTCCTTTACAAATTCAAAGTCAAAAATCTACTGTTGGATTGGGTTCTGAGGTTCTTCATAACAATCCTCGTAAGAAGAAGGCTAAGGGAAGGAAGACTAAATCCTGCAATATGGTACTTCTTTCTTCTGAGTCTGAAGAAGAAACTTTTGCTGGTACAAGATCTAGAAAAGAGTACCACAAAGATTATGAGGGATCCTTCAAAGAAGCAGAGAATGTTGAAACACCATCAACTCAACCGTCTCTTGCTCCTGCTGTGGTTGAAAAGGGGAAACAGAAAGCGGTACGCTTTGACGTCCCGTTGAAGTCTACTTCCAGTCAGGGGGTGGTGATGAAACCCTATAAATTTAATATTCTAGCCCAGTTAGCTAATACTCCGGCTAGATTATCTATCTTCGAGTTGCTTCGTCTTTCTAAAGAAAGTCGTGAAACTTTGAGTGAAGCTTTACTGCAAGCTGATTCCTGCTTAGCTCAACTCAAGACTCCTGATAATATACCAGTGTCATGCCCACAATGTCATAGTGTGATGGAATTAATTTCCAACATCACATTTACACAAGAAGATATGTTGTTGAAGCATAACAAGCATGACAGGCCTTTGTGCTACACCGGGTATATTGAATCCATTGAAGTTGACAGAATTTACATTGATCCTGGGTCTTCCATTAGCATAATTCTTCAAAGTATGCTAAGACCATTGAGGATTCCTACTAGTGACTTAACTTACACTAGTACCACAATAGTTGGTTTCAACTCTGGAAAGAGGAAACCACTGGGGAAGATTCGTCTGAAGATTCAGATTGGTGATCTTCGAACTATGGCAACATTCTATGTTATTAATTCAGATGTACCTATAACATCCTTCTTGGAAGACCATGGTTACATGAGTATAACATCGTGCCTTCAACTCTCCACCAATGCTTCGAGTATGTGGATTCCCAAGGAGTTGTAAAGACTGAGTTTGCTGATATCAATCCTTTCAAGGGTGTAGAAGCCTATTTTTTTGATTCGAGACTCTACAAACAAGAACATGTAAAGGAAATATCAGACATGGCTGAAGATTAATCATTTGTCGAAGATCAGTCTATTGATGAAGATTCGCCAGAAGAGCAACCTTTGAAGATCAAAGTCAAAAGGCGAATTCAACCCCAATCTGTTAACAATCAACCTCTAATGATCAAGGTCAAAGGAAGAACTCAAGCTTCATCTGAGGAATCAGTGAATATTCCTACTAAAAGCCAAGTTCAACCTCTTATAATCAAGGTCAAAGGGTGTACTTCTCGTACGAATAATCCAGAACCACCATTGATTGTCAATCTTGGCAAATCTACGCAAAAGACGGATAAGGGTCCATTAGTGATTAATCCAAAGCGTAGCAGTCAAATTATAAATGTTGTAAATATTGATCATTCTGTACTTTCAAATATCAATGAAGATTTCCTTTTTGAGTATATGGCTGTCAAATATGTTGAAAGAATGACTTTATCTTCTGATGATCAAAATCATCAGTATAAAGACGACATAGACACAGAGGAAACCTTATACATTGACAATAAGAAAAATTCTTTTCCTCCTCATGTCGATGTTGGACCTTATGCTCAAAGGTTTCTAACATCTTCTTCCTATCTTCTTCCTGTAGCCGCTTCATCACAAGCTTGTGTAACTTTTAGACGTCACGAAGAATCTTATTTCGTGATTTTGTCTGATAAGAAAAACAAGCACCAGATTGTGTTTGGCTTGGCTAGAAATATTCCTGTTGCTCAGACAGATGATCTTAGAGATAAAGATAAAGGAAGAATCCGAATTGACAGATATAGTCAACAATCTCTCAAGATTATTCAGAATATAGGATATGATTTAAAGACTATGCAAGGTCTTAATCAAGGCAAGGGTAGACGATTACCATTATGTGGTGATCCATTTTACCAGAAAACTCGTCATGGGTTGGGATATGATCCGTCCCATATGTTTAGTGATGATATTCAAGAAGAATTTTCTTCTAGTTCTTCACAATCATCAGATTCGAAAGAAATCCAATTCATCGAATCTGATACATCTTACCCCTCATATGTTAGAGGAGACTATTATGATGAATCTGAGCAAATATTCTCAGTTAATATGGTTCAAACTTATGGTGAATCTGAGCCATTTGAGAATGATCCTTGGGCTCAACAGATGGACACTCAATGGAAACTTCATGTTGAACAGCGATAGCCACCTACAGAGGATGAGATTGTCCAGATTGATGTTGGAGATGGAACTACGCCTAAACCAATATTCATCAGTAAAAACCTTTCTGAAGATGAAAAGGAAGAGTTGATAAAACTGATCAAAGAATATATTAATATTTTTGTATGGAGTTATGAGGATATGCCAGGTCTAGACCCCAAAGTTGCTACTCATAAACTCAATATTCTTCCTAATGCCAAGCCTATAAAACAACAGCAACGGCATTTTCGACCAGATATGATGGATGCAATTGAAGCAGAAGTCAAAAAGTTGATTACATGTGGCTTTGTTCGTGAAGAACAACACCCAGATTGGGTTGCCAATATTGTTCCTGTTATAAAAAAGAATGGAAAAGTCCGAGTTTGCATAGATTTTCGAGATCTTAATGCAGCTTATCCAAAAGACGAATTTCCACTTCCAATTACTGATGTCATGATAGACAATACATGCGGTTTTGAACGCATGTCTTTTATGGACGGATTCTCAGGATACAATCAGATCAAGATGCATCCAGAAGATGAGAAGCATACTGCTTTTCGTACACCCCTTGGGGTTTACTGCTATACGGTTATGCCGTTTGGTCTTAAAAATGCCGGTGCCACCTATCAACGGGCCATGAGCAACATCTTTCAAGAACATTTACGGAAGACAGTTGAATGTTACGTAGATGATATTACTGTTAAAAGTCAATCAAAGGATGATCACATTCAAGACTTGAAGACAGTATTTAAATTAATGCGTCAACATCAATTGAAAATGAATCCTACTAAGTCTTTCTTAGGGGTTTCCAGTGGCAAGTTTTTAGGATTTGTCATTACTTCTCAAGGTATCCATGTTGATCCTGATAAAGTTAAAGCAATTCTTGAAATGCGTCCTCCACGCAATTTAAAAGAACTCCGTGGCTTCCAAGGTCGCATTACGTATATCAGGAGATTTATATCTAATCTCTCTGGAAGATGTCAACCTTTCTCTCGTCTGTTAAAAAAGGGTGTATCATTTGTTTGGGATGAAGCGTGTCAAAAAGCCTTCAATGACATCAAGCAATACCTTACAAATCCACCTGTTATGGTACCCCCAGTGGTAGGAAGACCATTTTTGCTATATGTTCGAGCCTTCGATCATTCACTTGGTGCTCTTTTTGCTCAAAAAAATAATATGGGGCATGAACAAGCGATTTATTATCTTAGCAGAATGATGGTTGGAGCTGAACACAGGTATACTCCTGTAGAAAAGGAATGTCTGGCTTTGGTTTTTGCTGTCCAAAAGACAAGACATTATGTGACAGGACAGACTATTCATGTCATCTCCAGAATAAATCCCATTCGGGTATTGATGAGAAAACCGAGCATTCTTAACTCTAGGTTAGCGACCTGGACGATATTGCTCACTCCTTATGACATGGTTTATATACCTTAAAAATCAGTGAAGGGTCAAGCATTAGCTGATTTTTTAGCTGCTCACCCTATACCTGAAATATCAAAGCTATATGAAGACATTCCAGATGAAGTCGTGGATTGCAATATGACTTCGAAGAATGATATCTGGCAATTATACTTTGATGGAGCATCATGGGTTGGACCTAAAGGTAATATTGTCTTTGGGGTAGGAATCGTCTTGGTTTTTCCTAACAAAATGGTCATATACCGTGCCTATTCTCTCAATGAGCCATGCTCTAACAATGTAGCAGAATATAATGCTTTACTGATTGGTCTTCAAGTCGTAAAACAATTAGACATTGAATTCCTGGAAGCTTATGGAGATTCTCAACTGATTGTTAATCAGGTTAGAGGAACTTATGAAGTCAGAAATCCTGATCTCATCCATTATCATCAAGTGGTAGTCGAATTGGTCCTTTTATTCAAAGGATTCTTCATTGAATTTGTACCACGTTCTCAGAATGTGGAGGCTGATGCTCTTACTAGCCTAGCTGCAGACTTGGCTGTTCCAATCCGAAGACAAAATACAATTACTTTATTGGACCAAGATTTATTCTGTGTCAAGAATAATTTGTGTATTGAACAGAGTTATACTACAGAGTCAAGCTCTCAGTAGAGGGATTGGAGAAGTCCATTTATTGATTATGCGATTTATGAGATTTTACCTGAAGATCCAAAAGAAGCTGCATCAATTAAGAGACGATCATTTCGATTCTATTATGATTCATCTTTACATATGTTATGTCGTCGTTCATACGATGGACTCTTGCTGTGCTGTCTCTCAGAAAGTGAAGCTAAACAGACACTCCGTGAGGCTCATGATGGTGTCTGTGGTGCCCATCAACCGGGTCCAAAATTATAGGACCGCATTCGAAGAATGGGGTATTATTGGCCTTCCATGATAGCAGATGCTGTGGATTACGCCAGAAGGTGTAAAGCATGTCAGGTTCATGCTGACTTTATTCACCAACCTTTTGAATTTTTACATCCTACAGCAGCTTCTTGGCCCTTCGAAGCTTGGGGTATGGATATCATTGGTCCGATTAACCCTCCTTCTGTTAAAGGACATCGGTTTATATTGGCTATAACTGATTACTTTTCCCAATGGGCAGAAGCAGTCCCCCTTACTGAAGTAAAAACATCTAATGTGATTAGCTTTATCAAACACCATGTCATTTATCGTTTCAGGATTCCTCGAAGGATAATTCATGACAATGGACCATAATTTGCCAGTCAGGCATTTTATCGGTTCTGTGATAAGAATCGAATTCAAAATTTGGCTTCTACGGCTTATAATCCAGCTGCTAATGGTTTAGCCGAAGCTTTCAACAAGACAATCATCAAACTTCTCAAAAAGTTCGTCTCTTCTAATAAACGTGACTGGAATGAGAAACTTGGAGAATATTTATGGGCTTATCGAACAACAGTCCGAACTTCTACTGGTTTTACACTATTTTTACTGGTTTATGGATGTGAGGCTGTCCTTCCATTGGAAATTTAGATTCTATCTCTTCGAATAGCTATTGCTAATGAGCTAACTATAGAGAATAATGATCGCTTACGACTCCAAGAACTTGAAGGATTGGACGAAAAGCGTCTTCAAGCACAACAGCATATTGAGCTATATCAAGCCCGTATATCTCGAACTTTCAATCGTAAAGTTAAAGAGAGAGTATTCAAGGTCAGTGAGCTGGTATTGGCTGTTCGAAGACCGATGGTGATGACTCACAAAATCAAAAGGAAATTTCAGGCAAAATGGGAAGGCCCTTATGTGATTGAGACTGTGTTTTCCAATGGCGCCTATCGGTTATCCAAGCCTAATGGAGATCTACTCATGATGTCGATCAATGGCAAATTTCTTAAGAAATACTATGTATAAAAAAAAGACAGAATGAAAATAAAATCTCCTTTATTATTATTTTTGTTCAGAACAAAGGATTAAGGACGAGGACCACTGCCTTCCTTATTAAATACATAGTCGGCCAATGCATCAAAGGCATCATTGCCTGAGTTTACAAAGAACTTGCAGGCAGCCATCCTCAGTGTTTCTTCCTCAGGAGTTTTCTCTGGCTCTACTAAGAAAGCGAGGATGTCTTGTGGTAGCTTGGGCGTAGAAGAGCCTTCGCCTATTTTGGTTGGGTCTGACACAATTGACTCAATGGGGCACGTCTCGATGACGTTCTCAACTTTCATGGAGACTTCATTCTTTTACTGCACGTCCTTGGAAGACATTTCCGATAGAGGGATGGAAATAAAGAATGAAATGTTACAAAGAGTTCTCACCTATTTATAGGAGAGATCTATTAACGAACCGGTCTTGGAAATTGAAACAACTTTTCATTCCCGAAAAGGCCAATCCATTCGTTACATCAGATTCATCCATTTTGTGAAATTGAATCGACTTTTTGTTTCCCGTAAGAAACGCTGGTTCATTCATTCTTTCATCGATATTCTCTATGACACCTGTCTTCTTATTTCTCCAGCTATAAATGTTTGGATAAGCTGATTACTCATCTCCTTTGAGAGAAAATTTTAATCTTCTATCTTGCCAGTTGGCATAAAAAGTTGGATTTATTATTTATCATGTTCTCATGACCTCTGGATAAATATTAAACCTACTTGTATTTCGTTATCTATCATGTCCATTTGACCTCTGAATAGATATTAATCTACTTTTCTTTGAGTTCTTACATGCTGTCATGTCCATATTACCTCTGATAGTATTGTATATTCTGAAAAAGAAAACAAGATTTCATTCATGTCTTTATTACCTCTGGTTAAGATACAAATTATTGAGTTTAGAAGACTTGTCATTTCCATTCTCATATCATAAAAGTCTATTACATTTCTTAGACTTTCTTACAAATCATAATGAAAATCTATTACATCTTGGATTTTTATTCTATACAACAACGATGACCTAATCGAGATCTATTTCTTCTTTGGATCTTCTTCATCGGATTCGTTGTTGGTGTCAATTTCTTGCTGTCTGAGCCTCAATGGCGACCAGAACAGTAGGAATTAACTCTGGTCTTCTCTCTGAGACGAGAAGAGAATCCCAGAGTATGGCAGCCCGAAGACGTGTTGCTGCCAATATAATTGGTGGAGAAATGGCGGTCCTTCAGAAGAGATAGGAATGTATCCAGCATTGAGATACGATTCCTAGTTCTGCCGTAAAAGGAACTCTACTACCCAATTTCTCGGGATAGAGTTGACTCCACCATCCAACTTTCCGTGTATAAAGGCTCTTCCTACCATCTGAGGAAGACCCTTCTATCCCACGAAAAGTTCTGAGTTGTCTGGTCTGCGCGTCAAAAGCGCATGAGCTCCCTGATGTTGATGTCAGAAGAATGCTCCTCACAGCATCCAAGTCGCCAATACCGGTTCTGGAAAAGAGTATTGCTTGTGCACCTTATTCAACAAGGCATTTTTACGCCCGTGTTTCATGTGCATCTTATTTACAAGGCTTTTTACGCTAGCGTTGCTTGTGCACCTTATTCAACAAGGCCTTTTTACGCCCGTGTTTCATGTGCATCTTATCTAAAAGGCTTTGCGCCTGTGTTTTATGCGCTCCATATATGTCAAAGATTTGTGCTTATTTTCAATAGGCGTGCCTTATCTATTAAAGATAGATATCTGTTTTCAATAAAAAATCTCAAAGGAAGACCATTGTTTTATGAATCAAACTTACCATCAAGGTCAGATGGTTTGGCTTTAAGAGTGGTTGAATCAACGTCTGATGACCGAGCGTACAGAGGAACGACATCGGAAAGCATCGTCATTATCAATCTCTTGCTGGAGAATGAAATCTTGCAAATAGCTATCTTCGAAGAAAAAGAATGAGAATGAGAATGAGAATGCATAAAACATTCTTTAACTCAGCTATTTATAAAGGGTCGAAGAGACGGTTGGCGTGAGTTTATTTCGGAAAATATCCTAATAAAAGGCACTCGTGACCACAGGACAGTTGCCACGTGTTGGTTTATTTCTCTTGGGAATGAACAACCATAGATACAGTAAAAAAAAAAAGGCGTGGAACAATTCTACATATCAATGCACTACACGAATAAAGATGAAATCAATACTAAGATTTTATTTTTTATAAAAAAGGGGAGTAGGCCCCTACAGATAAGTTGAAGTGTCAAGACACTTCTATATAAAACATTACTATTTCTTCTCTCCTTCGTTGGGCTGACGAAGGGAGGCACCTAATTCGTGCATGTTGTGGATCCCGGAACGACGCATCAGATTGAGGAATGCTTCTGCATCACCTGATCCTTCGTACGCAGTTGAGGGGCCACCATTGATACGACCGAAGATCGCTGGAGTCAGTCCAAAGCACTCTACAAAGTTACATGCTCGCTCGATCTCCGTCTCTGTGTCAATCCTAGAGCTTGGAGCCTTTTCTTTGTTCGATGCCATGACAGTATGAGAATGAAAAGTGAGAATGAAGAACTCCTCCTTATATATACAATCAAATCAACTCTTCATATTCCTTATGGGAAATTGATTATTATTAATGCAACTCGGGGAGATGAAGAGGTGTTCGAATATTTTCAAGAAAAAATTCATTATGACGGTTGAGTATTGACCGGCACCATTTTTTATGTTCAAAGTATTTCGAAATTCTTGAAATCTTTTCAAATTCCGAAAACTTTAAAGGGGGTCTTGTAGGTGCGTAAAAAAGTACCTCATAAATCAAGTCAAAGAATGAGAGCTTTACGTTCAACCAGGATACTTTATGCCAGGGTTGTATTAAGCTTTACGCTAGCTACTCTGTACGCTGGCTACTCTTTACGCTAGCTACTTTACGATAGAAATGACTGTCAAATCATACATTTAATGCATCTGACATAATGATTTGTTGACAGCGTATAAACGCAGAATTCGAAAAGATTTGATTTACTCAGAAAACGATATTGTCGTTTAGTGCAAAACAGGCCACTTTACGCTCAATGAAATTACTTCCTTTTTTCGCACGATAGTTATGTGAGTTTTTACGCTCAAAACTATTGTGAATGTAAAGTCTATTTGAGCTACTTTACGCTCAAGTCTATTTTAGCCACTTTACGCTGGGAAGTTTATTTGGGTTGTTTTTACGCCAATTTGCCACTTTACGCTCAGTATATGTTTCGGGTCATTTTTACGTCCGATTGTTTCTGGCTACATGAGAACGTAGTTTGTCCACGTGGCTTTCATGCCACACTTATTGAAGAACGTGTGTACGTGCTTCCTATTTGTGTTGATATAATGGGACACGTGTCAACATATGTAGAGGGTAACTTCCATCGTGGGTGACAGTTGCCAGCGTAAAAACTCAAATGTGTTGCTTTTTACGTCCAAGAAGTCATGTCTATAAATAGACTTATTTTACACATCAAGAGAATGATGCACAGAGAGACAGGAGAGAATACATAGAGATCAGAGCTCAGAGACTTTGATTTTTCAGAGCATTCTTCTTCAACCTTTCTTCCAGAACAGAGTGAAGCAAAGCAGGAAAGCATTCGGCCTCGCCATCAGTGCCCAAGTGCGTCGATACCTTTCTGGTGACTTAGTTCTTCCAACTGTTCATCTTCTAGCAGTGATCTTCATCATCATCGTATGGTCCAAGGAACAAAGTGATCGCCTTCAGATCAGACTTCCATAGCAATACTTCCCAGAATATTTGTACTCTTTTGTACTCTTTCAAGTTTTATTTTCAAAAGCCAATTTTAGGCATTTTGTTAAGTGAAACAAGGGTATCTTGTATGATTTCACTAGGCTACCAAATGCCTATGTATATAATGTATATATTAGTAGATGGTGTTTATGGATACCAAGGGTATCCTACATCTTGGGTATTAGTGTTATTTAGCTAATTTAGCTAGATTTGACTTGTACTAGTTAGTTGATAGATGATATTGGTCAAGTTGACTAATTTAACCAAGTTAACCAAGTTTGACCTAGAATTGACTAGTTTGACTAGCATTGACCTAGTTTGACTTTTCATGACCTAGAAAAAGCCTAGAAGCATATAATTAGTGCATTTAAATATATTATTTACTCTAGAACACCAAATAACTCTGTATATCTCATATGTAGGTTTGTGTGACACCACTTTGGGCATCGATCCTCATTTATTGATCTAGACCGCAGACGAGTACATTCTATGATAGTTTTTCTTTATTTGATGATTGTTATGATTCAGTTTCTAGTACAGCATTATTTGATTCTCTGTCATGACACGGATTGGTATTTATGGATCCATTACATGTGATACACATATTATACTTGTCTGGCCTCTATTTCTGGAATGATCCACTGGAACCACCTACTGGAATCACCTACTGGTATCACTTACATTTTGGCTAGACTTGTACTTGATTTACATGTCGAGATATGGATTTACTGGTACTTATCGGGCGGGAAAATACTCGAGTAGTCATGTAAACATTCCAATCATGCTGGAACCACCCCTAATGGTCTGATCTGGAAAGATAGTAGTCGCACGCTTAACAAGCGTGCGATGTGCCATATTTACCCCTAGTCATTTACATGTCGAAAGCGGTATTTCAAAACACACTGGTTTAATGTCTACTATTGGATTCATATTTGACTCTCATTATACTGGCTGGACTCGCATCACACTTGTTCTGGCCTAATTATCAATATTTATAGTCTTTTTTACCATGTTCTTCTGATTCACCATATTTCCTTTCCTTGTACTTTAGTTAATTGTTGTTCTATTCTATTTTCTATCTCACTCTTTCCATATTAATCAAGTATTACTTGCTATAACTATTTTACAGTCTTTGTCATTTATTTGGAACTGCTATAGGAGATGTGCTCGTTCCCTCCTGACTGGATTTTTTCTAGATGATTGCTCCGGGGATCTGTGTCCCACGTACTACGGATCCGAGGAGGGGATAGCTACCATGGGTCCTGATTCTCAGGAGTGATTACCGAGAGATTTAGTTACTAGTTTGACCTGTGTTAGATTCTCTGTTAGAACTTGGCATGTAAATATAATGAAGATTTTGTTATTGTATTTGAGACTTGGATTTTGATATTGTAGTTGGATGTTGTTGATGTTTTAAATTTTGTAGTTATTAGAGTTCTTTGATATCTTATCGTGCTTTAGATTGTGATTGAGTATTTACCATACCTTTATACTTGTCCTCCATTCGGAGTTGAGATCTACGACAGGTACATTATACCATTGTATGAGATTTTTAGTTAGTGACCTAGACAGCGTTCGACTGTCGGTGCTACGACATAGGCTGGGCATTGTCACGCTCTCGTGCCCCTATACCGGGTGCGGGTCGTGACAAGTTTTTAGTGGTGGCCCATGCAGGTCAAGATTCGCAATTAGTGTGATGTCGTGGTAGTACGACGGATTAGTTGTACTGCTGCGATCCTACGATAGAAGATACGGAATAGGCTATAGGATGAGAGGATACTCAATCACAACGAGGAATTCCAATGGATTTGAATCTACTAATATTTTTTTAAATCTGAATAATTTAATTTCATACCTGTCCTTCTTTGATAAGACTGTCCTTGCTCTGTTATTGACTTCTCGTTTGATATGTCTTCAGGATGCCACTGAAGACTCGATCACACCGTTCTATCCTAGAGACTTCTACTGAGAGGTCTGCTACCTCTCATCTAGTTCAGCAGGTAGTCGGGACTGCTCCACTCCTCACTTTTGGTCATGTGGGAGTATCAGCTACTTTTGGGGGTCTCCTTCCACCTGTTCTGAGGACTACTTCGGTTATTCTTGATATTCTTCAGCCTCCACCACCACCTCCTGCTCAGGTGGACGTTGTGCAACTATTTATGCTTTTCAGAGAGATGATGGACGCTCAGCACCGTCAGTTAGACGACATGAGGTAGGGTATTGAGAATGCTCACCAAGTGACGATGGCGGCAGTTGAGAGGGTGAGTCAAGTCTAGTCACCCAGAGGTTAGGCTCAGCATCCGAGGCTGGGCACTATTATCGACTTCCAGAAGATGCAGCCCAAGGACTTCCGCGGTACAGAGCGTATCATGTATGCAGACGACTGGATTGAGCATATAGTAGGGATCTTCCGTCTGGCACAGATTCTGGACCATTTACAGATTGAGGCGGCGGGCAGTCAGATGTTTGAACTTGCCTTGATATGGTATCGTACCGATCTGAGGGTCGGAGTTGAGGTGCAGACTTGGGAGGCCTTTAAGAAGCTTTTCGATGAGAAGCTTTTACCGAATGTGGCTCTTAGTGCCCTAAAGAGCCAGTTTGAGAGCCTCATCCAAGGGAACATGACAGTGGAGGAGTATGCTGGAGAGTTCTGCTGTCTGGACAGATTTGTGGAGGGGCTGAGTGGTGCAGTAAAGGCGAGGAAGTTTCGCAAGGGCTTGATCAAGGAGGTCAAGTCATTGACCAAGAGTGACCGCAATGCTACTTTTGAGCAAATTTTGGTGGGCACTCTGGCAACTGAGGATGACTTGGACCTCAAGTCCAAGAGAGGCAGGGATGATTCAGGAGGTGTGAGCGGTAGTGCGAAGCATCCCCATGTGCAAAAGGCATCAGCCCCAGCAGTTGCTGTCACCAGCTAGAGCTCTCGTTCAGCAGGTGCAACATCAGCCTCTGGGATATGACCAGAGGGTGCCCACTTGTGCCTACTGTAGGAAGCTGGGACACACTTGGGATATTTGTAGGAGAAGACTAAAGGTGTGCCTATTTTGTGGATCTGTTGCTCACCAAATGAAGGATTGCCCTACCGCACCTTCATTTGGCGGAGCACAGGGTCAAAGATAGGGAGCTAGGCCACCTATGGTACAGCATGATGCCCCGCACCATCAGAGGGATATACCCCATAGGGGTAGGGCTTTTGTGCTGATGGTCGAGGAGGCCGACGCTACAGGTGACGGGTTAGCAGGTCTGTCTTTTCCTGATCTTCTTTCTGTCTTTTCCATCTTGATTGTGTGATTCTATTAGTAACTGTTATATAGTTTTGTGTTGTGATAGATAGTGTAGTGTAACTCCACCTTCCTATTTTCAAGAAATATTTTAGTTTACTAAATAATAAATTATTTTAAACCATTTCAAATAATAATTCTTGATTAAATATTTTTATAAATATTTTATGATTGCTTTTGGAGGAAGATTTGAATTTTTGGCAAATAACTAATTTTTAAATTTATTTGGAGTGGTCCCCACTCCCTAACAACTTGTAACCACCTATCTAACAGAAATTGGAATGATTGTGCAATTTATGAAAAGAGGGGGACCTTTTGCTAAATTGGGTTTTAGTGGGAGGGGTTTTTTGAATAAGACCCAACCTTATTTATTCTTTCCTAAGAGAGAGCGAGAACTCATTAGCAATTCTCATTATTTCCTTCTCCCTAAATTATTTCCCAATCTCGACCTAACCCCATCGACTCCGACGACGGTGGCGACCGAACTAGGCTGATATTCTCTATGGCGGCGGCGATGAGTCAGAGCCACACCGGCGACTGAGAGGGAAGGTGATTTCTCTCTCGACGGTGCTTGGACGGAGCCATCAACTCCGACGACGTTGTCAAGGTGAGTTCGACTCAACTGCTGGTGTAGAGCCATCTTCTAGAGATTCTCTCTCATGATTCGAAGGTTTATTGGCCAGATTTGATGTTCGACGGCGAGTCATTCTAACGACAGTGGCCGGCTCTTCTTCCCGTGCTCGATTTTGACTCGGATCTCTGGTTTCGACGACCCCGAGTGCACGATCGACTCGCGACCATCTGGTAGTGAGTCCCAACTAATTTTCTTCTATTTTACTCCTAGATTCGTCTTAGAATTGGTTTGATTCTTTGAATATTTCTCCTGACCTTGTCAGCGTGTGTGGAGCCGACGGATCGGGACGATAGTTGCCTGTCCGTGTCTGTGCCCTTCGATCCTTCAATTTTTAGTAAGTACTCCTTTCTAGTTCTACTCTTTTATAGATCCATAATTTTTCCAATTGAGTGATCGGTTCGACTCCTTGATTTGAAGTTTCGTGGACTAGAGGAATTTGATGAAGTACTGTGGTTTTGATGTTTTCGAGCAGAGTTGAATTCGAGTTTGATTTGTTTTCCCGATTTATGGAGGTGCTGTGTCTAATTTCATGTAAGTCGAATTGTGGTACTCGATTTTGCCAATTATTGCTTAAATCCATATTATTTTGGGGTCTATTTCTCCTGATCCTATATCGATTATTGTTACGTGATGTTTCAGAGGGGTTCGAGTTGTGTCAGATTAAATAGTGTTCGTTATTGTTGTTCGTGCACTTAACTTGGGAGAATCTTCTTCAGGTAACCGTTACTCTAATTGATCTTCTCTGTGTTGTTTATTTATAATGAAGTTGTGTTGTGTTGTGCTGGTTCATTGGGGACGTGAGTTCGTGTTGCTCTTATTTGGCGCTCGGATCATGTCCAGAGTCTTGTAGCAGTCCGTGCTTTGTCCGGGTCGGGTCGTGTCTGGCTTGCAGTAGTCGAGCAGGATGGGGACGGGTTCGTGACCAAGACATTCCGGCGTGTTCGGGTTGCAGGTTGAGTCCGTTCCTTGACTCTATATTTTTCGACGTTTCTTATAGTAGAGAAGTTTATGGTTGTCTTCGATTGGGTTGATAAGGAAGGAATGGGAACACACTACTAGTCTTAATTCCTTGCTATAATAATTCTTTTTGGAGAACAATTGGAACTAGAATGGAGGATGTTGTTAGGACACTATTAACTGTGTCCAGAATGTTGAGTCGGATGCAAACATATAATTATAGGTTATGAATATTTTTGATATTTCCTTGAATTATAACAACTCCTTTAATATTTTGTGCTTCTCTTTTCTTAAGTTGATTGGGTTAATAAGAGGTCAATAAAGATTGATTGCAATGACTAGTAGTATAGTTAGGTTGTTTGCAGGATTTGTGGTGTGTGGTTGGGTCTTGGTATGGATCGATACATGGGTACTTGTAGTGGTGTACTGAACAGTTGCTTTTGGATTAAATGAACCTTGGACAAAATTGTTAGTAATTTTACTTCTAAAAATAATAAGGGATCCTCTAAACTACTACCTAATATTAGCATTTTCTCTTACAAAAATCTGAGTATGCATCAACTTGTACCTATTAAACAGGAGGACATCCAGCTTCATTGATTACTTGTACCTTTCCGGAGCAAGGCAAGTACTGTTCTATGGTTTTTGTACATTTACATATCTTATACCTTTCTTGTGACACGTCATGACACGATATCTTGTACTCTCGTACTTTCCTGTTCTTGTACATTCTTGTGTCGGAAGGGAAAATACACTAGTTATGTGACCAAACCCCGGTTACTATATTCATGTAGATAGCTTAGGCCTCGCATCGTGCACGCGGGTCCTAAGCCGTACCTATATTCATGTACTCTTGTACATGTTTCTGTACTCACCTTAGCCGATCACATAGGCTAGTTGTATTTCAAATATTGTACATATGTCATGTCTTGTACTTTAGGTTCATAGTTACATTCCTGTACTTTATTTCCTGTACTTACATTCCTGTACTTTCATGTTCATTTTCTGTGTCTCATATTTCATGATCTCATGTACGCATTTTCATATCATGATGTTCTTGTTCATTGCCTAGAACTGTACTTTGCTCTGCTCCTGACTAGGATATATTGCAGGTGAGATGGAGACATTATGTGACACATACTATGGCCGAGAGCCAGCTGGAGTTGCTCTGGACTTAGAGGCTGAGGAAGCCTAGTAGCTTACCATAGCAGTTTATGTTCTATTGTACTTGAGACTATCGGACTTCATTTTCTTTTAGCTGGATGAATGTAATAACTCTTAGACATGCACCTTGATTCTGGGATTCGTTTATAGATGCTGTAATTTGTACTTATTCATGTTTATCGGGTTAGATTTCCCTAGTTTGGTACATCTTACTTCGTCGTATCTAACGACGAAGGCTGGGCGTGTCCGAGTCGTGTCCAATTATTCGAGAACGGGTCATGACATATTTTTAGTGGTGGCCCATGCAGGTCTACCCTAATAGTATCTAGGTATTAGTGTACTATTGGGGGACTTGAATTAAACTAGGAAAACTTGATCACAACGTAGGAAATCAGGTACATCGGATATATATGGATATTATATAAACATTTACATTTACTTGTAGGTTAGGTTTTTATCAATCACGAAGTTTTCTTTTGTTGCAGGATGGTCACTACGAGGAAGATCGCGGATCAGCCTGGAGTTGCAGGCAGTTCGGGATAGTCTGCACCAGACGTTCCGTTAGAGCAGCTTCCGACACCGTCTCTTATCTTTCCTCCGCTACCCCCGACGATGACTTTCGACGGCGCTCAGGTTATGGCCATGTTCCAGAAGTTCATGGAGGCTCAGAACCACCAGGCCGCACAGTTCAGAGCGACAGTCGTTGATGCACTCAGGACTCGAGAGCCGACAGCACCAGCACCGGTAGCATCTCCAGCACCAGCAGCACCGAGACCGAGGACTGCCAGAGAATACCAGAACCTCTGCCCGATGGATTTTTGGGGCCACGAGGGGATCGTATATGCGGATGAGTAGCTGGAAAATGCGGAGCGGATACTGAAGATGGCGAGGATCCCGGATGACCTGAAGGTGGAAGTTGCGAGCATGCGACTTTTTGATCTTATCAGAGCTTGGTACCGGGAGGAGCCCAGTTAGCTGAGCCCCAGGTTCTTTGGGCAGATTTCAAAACTCTGTTCAAGGAGAAGTTTTTCCCCGACATGGAGCGAGATGAGCTTCGGATGCAGTTCGAGGCGTTGCAGCAGGGGACCATGACAGTGGCAGAGTATATATCAGAGTTCACCCGACTCAGCAGGTTCGCAGAGAGCCTAGTCAGTACACCGGAGGATAGGGCTTGGAGGTTCAAGAAGGGCCTCACCAAGAGTTGCGACATGCAGTGGCGATCAGCCAGGTGACGACTTATGCGAGCATCCTCAAGATTGCTCAGGCTGTAGAAAAAGAGGCGGATCCGAAGCTGAAGAGGGACCGAGACATCGACAGTAGCAGCTTCCAGACGCCGGCGAAGAGGACTCAGACTCAGTTTCAGGCGAGGCCATAGCAGCCGACACAGCAGCATCATCGTCCAGCCAGAGTTCCTACACATCAGCCACAGAGACAGTCATAGGCAGCTATTTACGCTTTCTGTTACTGGCCAGGACACCGCTTTGACGAATGTCGCAAAAGGCTCGGGCTCTGCATATTCTGCGGATCAAACGCACATCAGATGAGGGACTGTCCACAGGATGCAGCTCGATTGACAGGAGGACCACGAGGAGCTAGAGGACCACCACCTGCACCACCCAGAGTACTACCAGCTGCACCACAGAGGGTTCAGGCTTTACCTACTCAGCAGCAACATTTTCCTGCCATTGCATTGTTTGATTCTGGAGCCACACATAGCTTTGTATCATATGAGTTTCTGCATAGACACGACTTCACACCTAATCCCACTATGAGGAATTATCGAATTGTGACAGAATGAGGGGTAGTGCCAGTTAGTGAGATGGTGGATTGCTCTATCACTATAGCTGGGAGGGAGCTTAGGGCTCGACTTGTAGTGATGTCATTGTCCGGATTTGATATAGTCCTCGGCATCGACTGGATGAGTTGTAGAAGCATGGAATTTCACAACCAGAAAGCCCATGCGCCAGACACTACATGCGCCAGAACTCAGACGAAGAACTTCACAGCAAGATCAATAAAGATAGACATTCGAAAGAAGACTTTTATATACAGAAGTCTATTACATGTCTAAGAAAAGGTTGTACAAAGGAGAATTTCTACAAAGGAAAGATCCTAAGTCTACAGCCAGCGGCTACCACGCGCCTCCAGATAAGCGCAGCATCACCATGCGCCACCAGTAAGGCGCAGCAGATACTATGCGCCTCCATCCCGGCGCATCCCGCCATCTCTTCAGCAGCTCAGTTATGTGCATCCAGCCCAGCTATGTGCATCCCTTCAGCCAAATTCTTCCAGCCTGGCTCACCTGGCCGAGCAGAGCCCAGTTATGTGCCGCTCTTCCAGCCAGGATCACCGGATAAGTGCTTCCACAAAGCATTTAACCCTCTGGCTGGAACCAAGGAAGAGAGGAGCACGGCAAAGCTGTGGCCAGGGGAGGCTTCGAAAGAGCCTCCAAAGTCCAAGGAAGACCGTGATCGAAATCATGGCACAAGGAAGCTCTCAACACAACCAGAGTGGGCGACACCCACTTTGAAGGAAGAGAAAGCCTAGCACCGCCATTCCGGTCTACGGCTCTTCCCGAACAACGGAGACAAGGCCCGAGCATCCCTATCTTTGGATGCAACAGGCACCTTCCGCCTGCCTCGGAAGCCCTCGACTCCGATTTTTGGATGTAACAGTCACCTTCAAGTGCATCGAAGACAACACAGCGTCTCATCTTCACCCTCGGGAGCACTTCGTCAACAGAATGCACCCGCATGTTCAAGTTCATATTGGAAGTACGTGAGGGAGTGAGAAGCAAATCTTCTCTCCATGCCACTATTTATAGGCCGGGCAGATCAAACCCACGCGCCAAGTGGATGGCCCTCCGAATTCCGTACAATGAATTTACATTAAATGGATGAACCGGACGCCTCGAATTCAGCCAAACGGCTATTCATAGCACTCGAAGAGCGAGACAGCCGCATCATTAAAAGACATGTCCGATGCGCCAGCCAGACAGCGCATCACACGGACGCGCCCTTCGGCATCAGGTGCATCACACAGACGTGCCCTACAGTACTCAGCGCATTACAGAGGGTGCGCCCCCACACATCTCCATACCGAGTGGAACGCCAACCGACGCGCCCACTCAGCTGTCCATCGAACGTCACCAATATTAAATGCTGAACTGACAGAGTTGGCAGCACGCCTCCCAAAGTCTGAACAATTGACAGCTTTTTCAGAAAACGAAGCGTCGACAACGTCAGCATCATCATAACTTTATTTCGACGGCTACTGCCACGTGGCCACTCCACCATCAGCATGCGCCTCTACGGCCATGCGTCCAAATCAGCATGCGCCTCAAAAGCCATGCGCCTCAGACTACTCTCTGATCCCGAAAGACAGAAGGAAAGTCGCCTGCATGCGCCTCAAAAGCCATACGCCCCAAATGGTTTGTAACTCCTAAAGGTTATGAGCCGCAGCCTCCTCCTGTGCCCAATCCAAGGCGCAGCCCACCAGATCACTCATCTCCACCAAATCCGAGATCTTCAAACCATGAGTCGACGACACGTGTCCTTTGACTCAACTCATCCAAGATTTCAGCAACGGAAAGATCTTTTCTCTGCTACGTGCCGGCTCACAACAGCAGTATGAAGAGTTCTCCCCCTCGATCAGGACGCAGCATCCATGCGCCTCCATCAGCAACCTCCATATGGCGTCCCCACACCGACGCATCCTGCATGCGCGCATGAGCAGCCATCCTGCAAAACTATAAATAGAAGGATCATCTCATTCACACACGACACAAGGGGCTCACAAAACAGAGGAGACTCACAACACAGAGAGAATCCATAACAGAGAATCACCGGAGAGGCTGTTCTAGACACTCAACGTCTTCCTCCTCTCAGTAAGCTCCAGCACCCAGAGCAATCAACACCTTCAGAGAACCGATAACCGTCGTCAGCCGGTCAACGGAGTCAACGCATTACCACTCGCTCCATTGGCACTAAGGACCCAGCTTAAACAAAAGTGTACTCCTAGGACTACATCTAAGTCCTATATTGTATCACTGTTCTGTTTGTATTAAAATTTCAATCAAAACAATTTTAATGGCAAACAAGCTGGCGACTCTGCTGGGGACTTCTTTCTCCTCTACCGAGAAGGTTGTGTCACAGGCCGACGACGTGAAGGTGGGCTCCTCCCACAAGATGCTGGTAGTGCGCCTCAATCAACAGGCGTACGAGAAGTTTATTTCTGAAGGAAGTACGAGTCCTTCGAAGCGGCTGTCGAAGCCGAAGAAGACCCGCGCAGTCTGGGTACGCAAAGTCGACGCCTCGGGCACCACCGTTGAAGGGGATGCGCCCGTCCAACCTTCCCTTCTTGCTGACGTCCTCAGCAGTCAAGGTGCGCCCGCTGATGCAGCACATCTCTCGGGGAAGCGTGCGGCTGACCATGTTTCCCAGCCATCTTCCTCTCAGGCGAGGAAGATACGTCGATGGAGCAGGGGCGCAGCCAATGCCCCGCGCATCACTTTTGATGCGCCACAAAGAGCCTCTGTCTTTGACAGACTCACTCGCCGTAATGGCGAGGAGAATTTGGATGCTGAGTACTATGCGCCCCAGCGGGCTGGTACGAAGAAATCCAAGGCGGCACGGGCCATGCGCCATAAACGTGCTATACCAGCAGCCGGCCAGAGGCACGCGCTTACAATCACGCGCGCTGCCGATGGCAAGCTGTACAAGGTTGACTCAAGTGCTTCTGCACCAACAACGAGTCGACCTTCAAAGTCCTCATCTCGCTTGGGCGCATTCACTGCGTGCACAACCAAGCCGAGAGAGGCAAACTCAGTGGTCTTGAACTCCCGCGCCTCCTCTGGTTGTGCGTTTGAGGTCCGTTCAAGTCACTTCAAATGCTGTGGTTCCCCCACTTCTGATCGTGATGCCTGCTTGGTATTAGATCAGGGGGCGCAGCACTCACCCGACCACCCCAACGCTTGGCCCTGCCATGCACCTGAGTGGGGTGTGAGGGTAGCACTCTCCTCCAACGACCTGCGCAACGTGATTACTCACAAGCGCCGGTCAGGAGAGTTGACCAACAAGCACGATGCGCCTCTCACGGGGCACACTTGTGCAGTGGTCACCATCAACTGCTGTTGCAAGACGGCAGTACCGCCAAAGCAGTCGGTCTTCCAACGGCTACAGTCATCGACACCCCTCCGACATCGCCTTGGGACGAAGGTGTCAGCAGAAGAGGAGCTAAAGGTTGCTTCATGCAACATGATCTCCAACTCCTCATCTGTCCGAAAGACGACTGCCAATTCCTCGTCTTCATCCAAAAGCCAGCCGAGGAAAACCAAGGCAGCTGTCTCGACCTCTGGAGTGTTCGAAGGCACTCGGTCGAGGAAGAAGTTCTTGGAGGAAGCTGGGGGTAGCCAGACCCTTGTCGAGCCTCCTTCCGAAGACGAAGATGTCCAAAGCACAGCTGCGGCAGATCTTCATCAAGGTGAAGATGGCCTCCCTGAAGCCCCTCAAAATGACGATGTCCTCCAGGACACCGCCGGGGGTAGTGCTGGAAACGAAGAGGCCCTTCAAGACAGAGCTAAGGATAGTCAGGCCCTTGCAGATGCGTCTGTCGAAGACGAACTCCAGAATGT
This sequence comes from Iris pallida, assembly GCA_029216955.1. Lineage (NCBI taxonomy): Eukaryota > Viridiplantae > Streptophyta > Magnoliopsida > Asparagales > Iridaceae > Iris > Iris pallida. The sequence continues at coordinate 6,206,142 of JANAVB010035019.1, forward strand.
GGCTGGGGGTGGCGAAACACCAGGAGAAGTGACTCCCCCACATGAGAGCGAGGCTGAGAGCGAAGCCTCAACTAATCCATCCACTTCCAGCCGTGTCATGACAGTATACATGACCGGGGGTGATCTTGAGACTGGTGCGCCGCCACAGGACATTGTCCAGCGCATAGACTCGCTAGAGGGAGGACTCAAAACCCTCTCTGCCTCAATGCAAGCACTGACTCAAGCAGTGTTTGAGATGCGGTCGGCCTTGATCAGGACACCTTCAAATGGTCCCGACCCAGGAGCCAATGGAGAGTCGAGTGTGCCCCTCCAACGGACACCCTCAGACACAGAAGCACCCCGGACGTTGGAGCCCTCAAACGCTCCACTCCAGGTGGTACCTCCTTCCCCGACTCCTAGCTCCACGGAGGACGTGGTCGAAATGATCAAAGATCTGCGGGAGCGCTTCGAGTCCAAGAACAGGCAGGAGGAGCGCCAGAAGATGGGCATTCCCCAGCCTTATCCCCTTGAGTGGAACAAGGTGGTTTATCCCCCAAAGTATAAACCATAAACACTCACACCATATGACGGGAAGGACTCTCCACGACGGTACCTGATGTACTTCCAGTCGCAGACAGGGCATCTTTCGAAGGAGGACGCGCTCCTCACCAGCATCTTTGTTGGGGCCCTGAAAGGGGTGGCATATGACTGGTACTGCAGCCTCCCCGATAATTCTATATCGTCCTTCGATGACCTGACACGCCTCTTCCTCGACCGCTTCTACGACGGTGGGAAGGACATGACGATGGCGTCTCTCATTGAGATACGCCAGAAGGACAAGGAAATGGTTCGGGCATTCATCGAACGCTTCCGTCAGGCCTGCTTCAGGCTACCTCCAGGCATGCCAGAGCATGCGCTTCTCTCTGTTTACAGTATGAACATGCTGCCTGCAGTAAAGCTCTGGCTTAACTCTACTCCCCCTCCCGACTGGAGCTCCCTAATCATCGAAGTTGAAGCTGCAGAGAAGAAGGCGGCCAATGCACGTCTTCTGGGTGTTAGCTTCCCCGCCTTTGACGATAAGGGGAAAAAGTCCGCAATCAACAACTCCGGACGAGAAACAAAGGGGAAACAGGCATTGACTGTTAATGCCTCGAAGGGCGCATCTGCGCCTACTCAAAAGCCTCCACTGGCACCGAGACCCAAGGAGGTTTATTCATTCAATGATGACGACACCCTGCAACTCTTTGAGATACTGAAGCAGGGTGACAAGATCAAGCTTGCGGACCCGAAGCGGCCCGATGAAGTCGGGAAAGTGGACAACCCGAGGTACTGTCACTACCATCGGTTTGTCAGACACCCGACCAAGGACTGCTACGTCCTCAAAAATTACATCCAGCACATGATCAATGCGGATGTAATCTCCGTCGACTACGAAGAGAAGACGGTGTCAGCTAATGTGGTGTCACTTCAGTTCGGCACCTTGCCGCCGACTACCACACAAGATGGCGTCGTCCCCATCCCTAAGGCGACAATGGAGGTGGTAAACTTGCCACCCACCCGTGACAATGTGAGTGGACTTGTCCCACTCACCACATCTCGAGGAGAGGTCCTCTGGGTTCACCCCGACCTCGTCTCCGAGGTAACTCAACCGGAGGTACGCCCTACCTCCAAAGCAAAAGGCAGGAAGATCAAGTCTTGCCGTACGGTCTCGTCTTCAACGGAAGAGGCGCTTCCTGTGCAGACGCGTGCACAACAGAACTCCCAGCCCGGTGAAGCTGCCGCCGAAGTGGTGCCTCCTGGCACCATCCCTGAGGAGGGTCCATCCAAACCCTCAGCAGCCAATAAACAAAAGCAAGTGGAGGCCCGTTTCGACAGACCTCTGCGAAAAGAAAATACTTCAGGGCTAGCCAAGCCCCACAATTTTGACATTCTGGCACAACTGGCCAGTACTCCTGCACGCTTGTCTTTGTTCGAGCTCCTGCGTCTCTCCAAGGACTCCCGAGAAGCTCTCTGCGAAGCTCTGAAGGATGCCGAATCCTTTCTCAGTCAAATCAAGCAGCCTGAAGACCTCCCAACTACTTGTGCACACTGTCATTGTGTGGATGAAGTTATCCCAAACATAACTTTCATCCAACAAGACATGCTGCTCAAGCATCACCGACATAACCGACTGTTGTATTACACAGGGTACATCGGTTCGGTAAAGGTGAGCAGGATTCAGATCGATCCGGGGTCTTCCCTAAGCATCATTCCAAAGGCGCTGCTATCAAAGCTGGGGATCCCAATGTACCGGCTGGCGCCCTCCAATACGACCATCAGTGGCTTCAATGCTAGCAAGAGCGAGCCACTGGGCAAGATCCGGCTGAAGTGTCACATCGGCAGCCTCAAAACTGAGGTGACTTGTTATGTGGTGGATGCCGAGGTCAACTACAACATCTTACTCGGACGACCATGGTTATATGAGTATAGGGTGGTGCCCTCCACGCTCCACCAATGCATGAAATATGTATCCACCAACGGCGTCATCCGGACGGAGTTTGCAGATATCGATCCTTTCAAAGGAATTGAGGCCTACTTCACCGATTCCGACTTGTACAAGCCACTTGACGAGGAAGAAGCCAACGACGCCGATGATGAAGCAGAGACGGCAACAGAGCCGGACTTGGAGCCCGAAATGACTCCCGACGCCCCCTTGAAAATCCGATTGAAGGGCAAGCCTCCCCAGAAGGCGCCTCCAATGAGCATCAAGCTATCAGGGAAAGTACCGACTCACGAAGCTCCCCTGAAGATACGCCTCAAGGGAAAGCCACCTCAAACAGCGGCTCCCCTGGTGGTAAAATTACAAGGGAAGGCGCCACTCATCGGAGGCGCAACCGAGGCACCTCTCAAGGTGCGTCTTAAAGGCAAGCCACCGCAGTCATCCAAAATGCCGGAGAGGGCTCACATAACCCTCTCAGACCCCAAAGTCAGAGCGGTGGAGGACTCTCCTGATCCGGCCCCAGTGCTTACATATGAGGAGCTTGGCGAATATATCTCTGCTGATGTAGACGCACCCTCCTTAGACAATGTAATCCCAAGGGATAAAATCTCGCACTTTATCAATAATAGAGTGTCTTTCAATTATTCTTGTCTTCCACACTGGAATGCCATGTATACATTAGACAATGCTCTACGGTCGTTGCAAACACAAATAACGACCGTCCACCATAATCGAGTGGCCCCGTCTCAAGGAGTCTTCATAATCCCCCCATGAAGCCGAGACGAAGGCACCATCATCTCGGGCAAAGTCGAACGTCATCAGGACCTCCCGTCAATCGAGCCCGAACCTGATACCGGCAGAGTACAAGTCTATCGGTACACGGATACGGCAAAGCGTATCATCCAAAAGATGGGCTACGACCTGAAAAGCAATAAAGGCCTAAACTACGGCAAGGGTCGGCATCTTCCTGTCCGGCTTTCGATGCCCAATGAAAAGCCACAGGATTACTATAATCGGACTCGACGGGGGTTAGGCTATGTCACGCCGCCATCAACTCCAGAGAGTTTAGACGCAGAAGACATAGAACATTCCCACTCGTCTGAAGCATCGACGTGGGATTCCGATACCAGTATCGGATCAGTCTTTAGGAAAGTGCTGTCAGCTAACATGACATCGGCGCAACCTCAGAAAGATGAAGGCGAAGACCAACCGCCGGAACCCTTCGAAGAGGAACCCTGGGCTCAACGCCTAGGAGAACAATGGGAGTCTCGTTTTGAGTTACGAGAACCTCCCACCGAAGACGAAGTCGAGCAGATCGACCTCGGGGATGGGTCTTCTTCTAAACCCATCTTTATCAGCAAAAGCTTGGAAGAAGAAGACCGAGAATCTTTAGTCCAACTGGCTAAAGAGTATATTGACGTCTTTGCCTGGAGCTACGAAGACATGTCGGGTCTCGATCCACAGATCGCGATGCATAGGTTGAACATCTTACCAGATGCCAAACCTATCAAGCAACAACAGCGACGCTTCCGCCCGGACATCATAAATGCCATCGATCAGGAGGTGGACAAGCTCTTGACCAGTGGCTTCATCCGTGAGGAACAATACCCGGACTGGGTAGCCAACGTCGTCCCTGTCACCAAGAAGTACGGGAAGATACGAGTCTGTATCGACTTCAAGGATCTCAACTCTGCTTGCCCGAAGGATGAATTCCCGCTCCCAATCACCGATGTAATGATCGACAACACATGTGGCTTTGAACGCATGTCCTTCATGGACGGGTATTCAGGCTACAATCAAATCAAGATGTTCCCCGATGACGCAAAACACACGTCATTCAGGACTCCGAAAGGTGTTTTCTGCTACACAGTAATGCCCTTCGGCTTGAAGAATGCCGGTACAACATACCAACGAGCGATGAGTACCATCTTCCGTCAACATCTTTGTAAGACAGTTGAGTGTTATGTTGACGACATTGCAGTCAAGAGCCGCCTCAAAAGAGATCACCTACAGGACCTGAAGACGGTCTTCGATCTCATGCGGGCACATCAACTCAAAATGAACCCCGCTAAATCCTTCCTGGGGGTTTCTAGCGGCAAATTCTTGGGCTTTGTCATCACAGCGAAAGGCATTCATGTTGATCCTGAGAAGACTAAAGCCATCCTCAACATGGACCCTCCGAAGAACCTTCGAGAACTTCGGGGCTTACAGGGACGTCTGACATACATCCGGAGGTTCATAGCAAACCTTTCCGGTAAATGTCAACCCTTTACTCAGCTCATGAAGAAGGGAGTCTCTTACGTCTGGACAGAGGAGTGCCAAAAGGCTTTCGACGACATCAAGGCTTACTTGACAAGCCCGCCAGTCCTAGTGGCACCTGTCGCCGGCAAACCATTCCTCCTCTACGTCCGTGCCATGAATCATTCCCTCGGCGCTTTACTGGCTCAAAATAGCGATGCAGGCTACGAGCAAGTAATCTACTACCTCAGTCGAACACTCATCGGGGCCGAACACCGGTACAACCCCGTTGAAAAGGAGTGCTTGGCTTTGGTGTTTGCCATTCAGAAGACTCGTCATTACGTCTCGGGCCAGACAATTCACGTCATCTCCCGAGTCAATCCACTCAGAGTTCTCATGACGAAGCCAGGGTCATTAAACTCCCGGCTGGCTACATGGGCGATCCTACTAACGCCATACAACATGGTGTTTGTCCCGCAGAAGGCGGTCAAGGGTCAGGCTCTGGCTGACTTTTTAGCTGCACACCCCATCCCAGAATCTTCAAAACTCTATGAAGACATCTCGGATGAAGTCCAAGAATCAAACGTCACTGAAGGAAGCCCCGTTTGGCGGATGTTCTTCGATGGCGCTTCAAGAATGGGCCCCAACGGCCAAATCATCGCATGAGTGGGGGTAGTCTTGGTCTCCCCCGATCAGCTGGTCATCCAGCGCGCATACTCTCTTTTGAAGCCGTGCTCCAACAATGTTGCTGAGTACAACGCACTCGTCATGGGACTCCAGCTAGCACAACAGCTGGGGGTGGATCATCTGGAAGCCTACGGCGACTCGAAACTCGTCGCAAACCAGATTCGGGGGCAATACGAGGTTCGCCATGAAGATTTGATCCCTTACCATGAAGTTGCATTGAACATCATTTCAACCTTCACTGGGTTCTTCATCGAACATGTACCCCGTCTACAAAAATTGGAGGCTGACGCTCTGGCTGGCCTCGCAGCCTCATTGGCCACGCCCCTTGGGACTCAACACTATGTCACGGTAACTGGCCGAGACTTGATTTGTCCCAGAAACAACCTATGTTTGTAAATGGCTCACGCCGTGCCGACAAACACCGATGTTAATGTCCGAGACTGGAGATTCCCGTTCATCGACTTCACCGTCTACGGAATCCTTCCGGAAGACCCGAAGGAAGCTGTCTCAGTCAGGAGACGCTCTCTTCGATTCTACTACGATACAGCCACTAAAACGCTGTACCGACGCTCCTTCGACGGGCTTCTCCTTCGATGCCTGTCTAACGAAGAAGCGGCCGAAGCTCTTCGAGAAGCTCATGACGGAACTTGCGGAGCTCACCAACCAGGTCCTAAGTTGCAAGATCGACTGCGACGTATGGGCTACTACTGGCCAACCATGGCCGCCGACGCAGTGGAATATGCTAAGAAGTGCCATGCATGCCAACTTCATGCAGACTTCATACATACACCGTCTGAACCTCTACATCCTACAGTCGCCTCCTGGCCATTCGAAGCCTGGGGCATGGACATTGTAGGACCAATCACCCCTCCTTCATCAAGAGGACATCGTTTCATCCTGGCCATCACCGATTACTTCTCTAAATGGGCGGAAGCAGTCCCACTAGCGGAAGTAAAAAGCTCCAGGGTGGTCAGCTTTATCAAACACCATGTTATTTACCGTTTCGGAGTACCCAGGCGAATCATTCATGACAATGGTCCCCAGTTCATCAGCCATATTTTCAGCAGGTTCTGTGACAAGAATCGCATTCAAAACGTGGCCTCAACCGCCTACAATCCGGCAGCAAACGGATTGGCCGAGGCGTTCAACAAAACTATCGTCAGGCTGCTCAAAAAGGTCGTGTCATCCAACAAACGCGACTGGGACGAAAAGCTCGGCGAATGTCTTTGGGCCTATCGCACAACGGTACGGACCCCAACAGGCAACACACCATTCTCCCTGGTCTACGGGAGCGAAGCGGTACTGCCTCTCGAGATCCAGATCCCCTCACTCCGAGTAGCGATCACAAACAAACTCACAGAAGAAGACAATCAACGTCGTCGTCTGCGGGAACTGGAGGCACTTGACGAAAAGCGTCTCCTAGCTCAACAACGCATCGAACTTTACCAAGCCCGTATATCACAAGCTTTCAACAAGAAGGTCAAGCAAAGAACTTTCCAAGTTGGCAACCTGGTTTTAGCAGTCAGAAGGCCAATGGTGTTAACTCACAAGACACCAGGGAAGTTCGAGCACAAATGGGAAGGATCCTTCATCATTGAGACGGTATACTCAAACGGTGCTTACCGCCTCGCCAAACCCAATGAGGACTTGTTCATGATGCCCATCAACGGCAAGTTCCTAAAGAAGTACTATTCTTGACATCCTCCAAGACATATATTTCCCCAAACAACCTCTTTTCACAAAATCAAACGCTTCCGGAACCCAGCTGTTCCGTGGCATCCTTCTGTAGAAAGATAACCACGTCCACATTACCTCTGAGTTGTCTCTCTACATCCTACAAAGCAGAACCTTACATTTCGTGAGCTTACGCTATCCTTCATGTTTACCACGTCCACATTACCTCTGAGTAAACATCCCGTACAAACAACTCCTGTGTTGTCGTACATTGATCGCAGAACTTCCACGTCCACATTACCTCTGAGTTGTTCAGCGTATCCCCCAGGATCATTCCTACCATGTCCATAAATACCTCTGAGTAGGAAGATTCTATCATTTGAACCTAATGATTGCCATGTCCACATTACTTCTGAGCAAACATGTTGGTTCCTTCAAACTTATTATCTGTACCTAAAAACCAAGGTGCGCAAAAGATAATAGGTCCACATAAATCATCAAGTTCATGAGATCAAAAATGAACACATCACAAAAAAAAAGAGATAGTGTATTTCTTTATTTTTCAAAAAAAGGGAGTACAGAAATACGCTATTTCTCCAGCAAGAGTTGCAAAAACACATAAAAAGAAGAGAAACTACAGTCCCCGATCCTCTCCAGGGTGGGATAAGAGTTCTCTGACTCGACGTCTCAGGTCGGCAGTACGAGTTTCCACAGTCGCCTGGACTCGGAGCTCGGCTTCTTGACGCATTAATCCGACAGCCTCAGCGAAAGTTTTACTCTCATACTTCTCATCAAGCTGTCATCGCTGCTGAGCCAAAGCAAGGGTCCGCTGAGTAAGAGTCGCTTCCTCCTGCTTGAATGCCACGTGTTCAGCCAGGACACGATCAGCTTCTAGTTGAAGTTGGGCCCGCTGGTCTTCAAGACGGCGCATCTGAGCATCAACCTCTGCGATGTTAGCGTCCACCGCAGCCCGCTTCTCCGTCGTCTTCTCCATAGATTGAGACAACTGCTCCGCCGCAGCCTCAGTCCCAGCCACTTCACGCTCCCAACTGCTCACATCGGCTCGATGGAAAGCCTCGATTTCAGCAATCAACTTCCCTATCTCTGCATCTATCAAGACAGAGAGGTCATTTCGTTGGATGCGCTGCAGTTCCGCGAGCCGCTCGTCCAGCTCAATCACTGAAACCTCCAGAATTTCGGCCATATGGTCATGGCCTTGGTGAGCGCGGATCAGCTCGATACAAGGCATTGCCAAAGCTTTTGCTGTCGCAAAGCTCCCCTTGGCGTCCATCACTGCAGATACACCTTTCTCCAGCATTTTGTACACTCCCTCGACGAGGAACTTCACATACTCGTCGGCATCAGCCAGCACCTGCGGCGTCATAGCAGGAGTTGGGGGAGCTACTACAGTTTGCAGACCGGAGGAAGATCCGCCAACCTCGATCTGAGAGGTTTGAACCTCGGCAGCAATAGGCTCTTCATCAACAGGGGCCAGACTGCTAGCCCGAGGAGCCGAAGGAACAGAAGGAGCCGGCACATGTGTCGTGATAGTACCCCAAGTGGAAGGAGCAACAGAGGGTTCCATACCCTTACCCTTCTCAAGCCCGGAGAAATCACCGACGTCAACGGCCACCTCTTCTACCCCCGACGTTCTATCAGCGTCAGCTACCTCCCCCGGCAAAACGGGGAGATCAACATTTATCTCCTGGCCAGCCCCAGGAAACAAGACCGGCAGAAGGGTCTCATTCTTCTCAAGTCCCTCTACAGGGACAAAATCTGTCGCTACCGCCTGATCGGTAGCCATCTCTATGTCCATGGTTGAAGCCAAGGAAGGATTTGGCAATGATTCAGCCGACCTCCCTTCATCATGACAAGGAGGTGAATCAACCCTCTCCTCTATCCTCACTGCTTCTGCTGCCCCCGTAACGGACCCTTGCAACGCTGGAGGGACGTCACCAGAAGGCGACGAACTCCAATCCACTTCATCATCAGGATGCCTCGAGTCTGTCGGACCCTCAGCGTCCAAGGCCTCCACGGCAGATGATACTATCCCAAAAGTTGTTGCGACTTCAAAGTCAGGAGATACTAAAACCTCCGCGGGAACATCTTCGGGACCCTCCTCCACAGGAGACATCATCATTGGTGGAATGCGCTCCTCAGAAGAGCCTGCCACCTCCTTCGGCTTACTGGTGCCCGGTTTCGAAGCACGAGACTTCTTCTTCAATCCCTACAAGAAGAAGAACATAAGTCGCCACAATGACATAAAAAAACTGGAATTATGAAGCACTCCTTACCTCAGCGGGAGCTGAGCCCGTTGGCGTTACAAGTGGCACTTCCGTAATCTTCGGGGTCGACGTCCTTCTCGACCTTTTCGGTACAGAAGAACCAGCTTCTGGGTCAGCCTGCCTTTTTCCGACAGACGGGTCTCTCACTGGTGCCACAGCAGCAGCCCGATACCCCGCCAATTCTGGCGGACGATATGACCGAGCTGCCACCAACATATTCGTTGTTGCCTCCAACTGGGTTCCAATGATGAAACTAGTCTCCCTGTCATAACCAGGAGACATAGTATTCATAGTGCAATACAGCTTGGCGGCTGGATATAAGATCGGCGGCCGAGGATTGCGAACTGGTGTGGTAAACTTAACGCTAGTGCATCCAGCGTTATAATACTGCCAGCCCCGGGCTCCATCCAGCAAACTCCCGATGAAGCCTAGACTGCTACTGGGATTCCGCAGCATTAGCTGAGTGTAGCCAAATTGACGAGCAAATTGGCTTGGCAAGTACGGTTCCAGATAACATCTGTTCTGATTACGGTAGACCAGGTGCGAAGGCCGGATACTCTGCAACCAACGAAAACTCAATTTCGGCAAAGTAACCGCATCCTCGCCAGAATCAACCAAATCCTGGTCGGCCTCGAAATTCTTGAAGATCGGGCCAACCTTCACGATTTCCCACCCCTGAAGGAAGGACAAAACCCTCCTACAAACGGGGACGCCAGTGTAAGACCACTTCCTCTTGTAGAAGCGGCGAATGAAGGCATCTCCTTCGACATGGTCCTCCTCAGGGCCAGGACTCATCACATTCGGATGATGTAAGATCAGCCACGCCATAAGATAATGGAAAGGCAGCTCGGCCCGGGGAAAGTTGTCATTATTACCTTTCTCGTGGATCACATCATCAGCAAAAGACCTCAAACCGTGCAACAGGTTGCACACCATCGCGGGGAGGAGAGCTAAAGGTCATCCAAAGGCCAACTTCACTGCAGGCAAAATGAGATTCCGATGTACCCTCTCAACGGCACCGGATCCCCCTGCAAATATGCAATCCCGGAGCCATATCATCAAGTAGGCCGTCAACACTGCCTTAGATGACATCCGGTGCGCGCAGTGCTAGAAACAGCTGTACGTATCCTTACCGCTCTTATTGGAATGCGGGGTCCTCTCGTCCAGCCGGGTTATTTCAGAACTCACTTCCGCGGGTTTCAAGCCCTGCGGAGTCGCAAACCGGATCCTCGAAGGATCCGCCAAATCCTGCCTGAAGACATAGTCCCTCCAAGCAGTCACGTGAGGCTGGGTCTTACCCTTGTCCCTCCGGTGCATCAGATAATGATGGCTCGTCACCTCCTTGAAAACGGCCATCATCTCCGGGTCCTTATCTTCCAAGACCTGGATCTCTTCATTTGATGGGAAATATTCCTCGTACGGTTCCGAGCCCCAAGGAAGCTTGGACACTTCGTACATCTCATGAAGGGCCAATCCCAACTCCCCCACTGGAGTAAAGAAGCTGCCAGTCTGGACGTTGAAAAGCTCCAAGAGCGTAAGGAACATCGGCTTATTGAGGTCCACGCCTGCCTGCGTGGCCCGAATGGCGGCAGTCAGCCCTATCTCTTTAAGCTCAACTTTGAACCTGGAAAGCACCCAGGAGGTCAACTCGTCCCACTTTGGGATGTAATGACACCAACCTTCGACTCTAAAACCAGCTGTCGGATACGTGACCTTTGACGTCAGCATCCGATTTGCAAAAGTCGGGGCACTGAAGGGAAACGTGTCATTTGGGACTTCACTATAGATGCTCCCGGGACGCAAAGCTCGGTAACTGAACGAAGAACCGGTTCGTGAGGCGGTCAAGGTGTCTCGCTGGTTCGAGGTAGTGTCAATCGAAAGGGAACCCCCCAAGGCACCTCCTTGAGAAGGAGTAAGTTCCCAACCCATCCTTCTCTTCGAAGCTAGACGATAAAAGGCTGTCAGTGGCAACTGGCGGTCAACCTGCCGCATGTATAACATCATGCCCTTAGCAGCAAAGAACCAGTCTTCTCTGATCTTCAATATCTTTGCTTCGGAAGAGACTAATCGGTCGCCAAACAGAAAGGCAGGCTTTAAGAAAGTCACTCCTTCAGAATCAGCAGACTTCAGTTTACCGCTCTCCATCATACTCTGGAGGAAAAGCGGCAACTGGACCTGGATTTGTAGCATCCTCTCACGAGGTTGGTCCTGAAGGATAGCATCCTTTGCAGGGTTGATCACCGCCTCATCAAAATCAACGCCCATCTGACAAAGAGAAGCGTCCAGGAGGACCTCATTCAATAAAGGGATCGTCATCGACACTGGCATAACAAAAGTGGAAGTCAGGCAAAAAGACAAAATATGTCAAGCAGACTGGCGCATTGCCAGGGTATGAACCCATGCGCATCTGCTTCGGCGCATCATCAGGGCATAGGCCCATGCGCGTCAGCATGTCTCGGCGTATCATCAGGGCGTAAGCCCATGCGCGTTGGCATTGGAGCTTCGGCGCATTATCAGAGCGTGAGCCCATACGCGTCAGCAAAGGCTTCGGCGCATCTTCAGGGAATAAAACCCATGCACGTCAGCCATTAAAACCTCGGTGCATGATAAAGGTATAAACCTATGCACGTCGGCAGGATAGAACCTCGGCGTATCATCAAAGACCGAAGTCTATACGCGTCGGCAGTTAGGGCACAGGGCCCAAAGCAGAGACGAAACCCACCTGTCACCTCAGGACGAACGTCGGCAAGAGTCGCAAGAGTGATAGGTACATCCTCATCGGCGGACTCCTTCGCTCTCTCCTTCCCCTTGCCGGCAGCACCGTGAGGAGTCTTGGGAGCCATTCTCTCGAGAAAGGAGAAGTTAGGGTTTTGAAGAAGAAACTCTAAAGAAGCAGAGGCACAGAGAAGAAGAACCCTTTCTCTCTCCAACTCTTACATATTTATAGGGCTTGGTCGCACGCGTGAACTGATGACGTGTGATCTCAGCCGTCGCCTCGGGTTCTGTGTAAGGATAGCAGCAAATAAAACCAAAAGATCATCATTAATCTTTTCGGTTACCGAGGCACCATCATCATTAACTAAGAAGAGCATGCGCCCGAACAGGCATGCGCCCAGAAATTATGCGCCCTGACCTCCATGCTTCTTATCCAAAGTATTCCAAAACTTATTCAAAAGTTATAAAAACTTTGAAGGGGGTCTTGTAGAAGCATGGAATTTCACAACCAGAAAGCCCATGCGCCAGACACTACATGCGCCAGAACTCAGACGAAGAACTTCACAGCAAGATCAATAAAGATAGACATTCGAAAGAAGACTTTTATATACAGAAGTCTATTACATGTCTAAGAAAAGGTTGTACAAAGGAGAATTTCTACAAAGGAAAGATCCTAAGTCTACAGCCATCGGCTACCACGCGCCTCCAGATAAGCGCAGCATCACCATGCGCCACCAGTAAGGCACAGCAGATACTATGCACCTCCATCCCGGCACATCCCGCCATCTCTTCAGCAGCTCAGTTATGTGCATCCAGCCCAGCTATGTGCATCCCTTCAGCCAAATTCTTCCAGCCAGGCTCACCTGGCCGAGTAGAGCCCAGTTATGCGCCGCTCTTCCAACCAGGATCACCGGATAAGTGCTTCCACAAAGCATTTAACCCTCTGGCTGGAATCAAGGAAGAGAGGAGCACGGCAAAGCTGTGGCCAGGGGAGGCTTCGAAAGAGCCTCCAAAGCCCAAGGAAGACCATGATCGAAATCATGGCACAAGAAAGCTCTCAACACAACCAGAGTGGGCGACACCCACTTTGAAGGAAGAGAAAGCCTAGCACCGCCATTCCGGTCTACGGCTCTTCCCGAACAACGGAGACAAGGCCCGAGCATCCCTATCTTTGGATGCAACAGGCACCTTCCGCCTGCCTCGGAAGCCCTCGACTCCGTCTTTTGGATGTAACAGTCACCTTCAAGTGCATCGAAGACAACACAGCGTCTCATCTTCACCCTCGGGAGCACTTCGTCAACAGAATACACCCGCATGTTCAAGTTCATATTGGAAGTACGTGAGGGAGTGAGAAGCAAATCTTCTCTCTATGCCACTATTTATAGGCCGGGCAGATCAAACCCATGCGCCAAATTAATGGCCCTCCGAATTCCGTACAATGAATTTACATTAAATGGATGAACCGGACGCCTCGAATTCAGCCAAACGGCTATTCATAGCACTCAAAGAGCGAGACAGCCACATCATTAAAAGACATGTCCGATGCGCCAGCCAGACAGCGCATCACACGGACGCACCCTTCGGCATCAGGCGCATCACACAGACGCGTCCTACAGTACTCAGCGTATTACAGAGGGTGCGCCCCCACACATCTCCATACCGAGTGGAACGCCAACCGATGCGCCCACTCAGCTGTCCATCGAACGTCACCAACATTAAATGCTGAACTGACAGAGTTGGCAGTACGCCTCCTAAAGTCTGAACAGTTGACAGCTTTTTCAGAAAACGAAGCGTCGACAACGTCAGCATCATCATGACTTTATTTCGACGGCTACTGCCACGTGGCCACTCCACCATCAGCATGCGCCTCTACGGCCATGCGTCCAAATCAGCATGCGCCTCAAAAGCCATGCGCCTCAGACTACTCTCTGATCCCGAAAGACAGAAGGAAAGTCGCCTGCATGCGCCTCAAAAGCTATGCGCCCCAAATGGTTTGTAACTCCTAATGGTTATGAGCCGCAGCCTCCTCCTGCACCCAATCCAAGGCGCAGCCCACCAGATCACTCCTCTCCTCCAAATTCGAGATCTTCAAACCATGAGTCGACGACACGTGTCCTTTGACTCAACTCATCCAAGATTTCAGCAACGGAAAGATCTTCTCTCTGCTACGTGCCGGCTCACAACAGCAGTATGAAGAGTTCTCCCCCTCGATCAGGGCGCAGCATCCATGCGCCTCCATCAGCAACCTCCACATGGCGTCCCCACACCGGCACATCCTGCATGCACGCATGAGCAGCCAGCCTACAAAACTATAAATAGAAGGATCATCTCCTTCACACACGACACAAGGGGCTCACAAAACAGAGAAGACTCACAACACAGAGAGAATCTACAACAGAGAATCACTGAAGAGGCAGTTCTAGACACTCAACGTCTTTCTCCTCTCAGCAAGCTCCAGCACCCAGAGCAATCAACACCTTCAGAGAACCGATAACCGTCGTCAGCCGGTCAACGGAGTCAACGCATTACCACTCGCTCCATTGGCACTAAGGACCCAGCTTAAACAAAAGTGTACTCCTAGGACTACATCTAAGTCCTATATTGTATCACTGTTCTGTTTGTATTAAAATTTCAATCAAAACAATTTTAATGGCAAACATGAGTGAGCAGTTTGCTGTAATAGACTGCCATAAAGGAAAGGTAATTTTCAGCCCACCTGGAGTTTCACCGTTCGAGATTAGCAGATGAATTATAGAGAGGCCAAAGGGAGTCTACTTCAGAGCAGTTGCAGATGACCAGGAGTTGCCGCACCCGCTGATTGTAGAGTTTCTCGACGTCTTTCCCGAGGAGTTGCCAAGATTGCCGCCAGATCGAGATATGGATTTCAGTATTGACTTAGTGCCCAGATCAGTGCCGAAGTCCCAGCATTGCTACACGATCAACCCGAAGGAAGCTGCAGAGTTGAAGGCCCAAATAGATGAGTTAGAAGGCAAGGGTTTTATTCGGTCCAGTGCTTTACCCTACGGAGCACCGGTACTCTTCGTACCGAAGAAGGATGGGACTGTTAGGATGTGTATCAATTATCATGCACTCAATAACATCACTATCAAGAATAAATACCCGTTGCCGCAGATAGATGAGCTGTTTGATCAGCTTAATGGAGCTAAGGTCTTTTCTAAGATTTTGGTCAGGATATCATCAGATGAAGGTTCGGGAGCAGGATATTCCGAAGACAGCTCTCAATACCCGTTATGGCCAGTATGAATTCTTGGTGATGCCATTCAGACTCACCAATGCTCCAGCAGTGTTTATGAACTTGATGAATAAGGTTTTTCACAAGTATTTGGACAAGTTTGTCGTAGTCTTCATTGACGACATTCTGATATATTCGAAGACCGGAGAGGAGCATGCGGAGCATCTGCGGATTGTGTTAGAGATTCTGCAGAAGGAGAAGCTGTACGGGAAGCTCTCGAAGTACGAGTTCTTCTTGGACAGAGTAGAGTTCTTGGGGCGTGTGGTGACTGGAGAGAGGATTTTTGTAGATCCCAAGAAGATTGAAGCTGTGGAAGCATGTATGCCTCTCAAGTCAGTAGCTGAGATTCGTAGTTTTCTGGGGCTAGCAGGTTACTACAGGAAGTTCGTAAAAGATTTTGCCAAGATAGCAGAGCCAATGACCAAGCTTATGCGGAAGGACGAGGAGTTCATCTGGAGCGACGCCTGCCAGTCAGCATTTGAAGAATTGAAGAGAAGACTCACTACAGCGCCAGTTTTAGCTTTGCCATCAGGATCTGGAGGATTTATCATCTATAGCGATACATTAGGGAAAGGCTTAGGATAGGTGCTTGAGCCGAACAAGAGAGTCATTGCTTATGCTTCTAAACAGATGAGGCCTCATAAGAAGAATTACCCTACACATGACTTGGAGCTTGCAGTAGTCATTTTTGTCTTAAAACTGTGGAAGAACTATTTGTATGGAGAGAGAGTGGACATCTTCACGGACCATAAAAGCCTGAAGTATGTCTTTACTCAGAAGGAACTAAATATGAGGCAGCGAAGGTGGCTGGAACTCATGAAGGATTTTGACATCAATCTATAATACCATCCTGGGAAGGCGAATGTGGTAGCAGATGCTCTTAGTCGATATCCTGTTACTATGTTTCTCACTATGGATCGGCATCTTCTAGAGGATCTTGAGAGTCTAGGGATTGAGATTGTTCTTTCGGGAGTTGGAGGGCAGCTGATGCACATGCAGATACAGTCAAGACTGTTAGAGAAGATCAAAGAGGCCCAGTTTCTAGATAAGGGACTCCGATGTCTCAAAGGCCAGGCAGAGGTAGGATTGCTCGACGACTTCACTATTGCAGAGGATGGATCCCTGAGGCACGAAAACTATTTGTGTGTGCCCAAGGATTTACGAGAGGAGGTTATGTAGGAAGCCCACCAGTCACAGTATTCTATTCATCCTAGATCTACCAAGATGTATAAGGATCTACGGGAGTATGTTTGGTAGTATGGGATGAAATGAGAGGTTGCCAGATTTGTTTCCAGATGCCTTATGTGCAGCAAGTCAAGACGGAGCGCTAGAGACCAGCAGGATTACTCCAGCCTTTACCTATTCCGGAATGGAAGTGGGAACACATCACCATGGACTTCGTCTCTGGTTTACCGCGTACGCCCGTTGGCAAGGATACTATTTGGGTTATCATGGATAGATTGACAAAATCCGCTCACTTCATTCTGTTCAAGGTAGGGCTGTCGATCGAGAAGCTTGCTGACCTCTACATGCGACAGATCGTGCTGATTCATGAAGTGCCAGTGAGTATCATTTCAGACAGGAATAGTCGCTTCACATCACACTTCTGAAGAAGTCTATAGTTGAGCTTGGGTTCACAGTTGAAGTTCAGCACTGCCTATCACCCACAGACAGACAGGCAGTCCGAGAGGACCATTCAGATACTGGAGGATATGCTACGAGTTTGTGCACTCGACTTCGGCGGTTCATGGGAGGATCACTTGCATCTTGTGGAGTTTGCCTATAACAACAGTTATCAGGCTAGCATCGAGATGACACTGTTCGAGGCACTGTATGGGCGGAGATGTCTCACATCTTTATCTTAGGATAATGTTGGCGGGAGGACTTTGCTTGGGCCAGAGATGGTGGTAGACTCAGCTGAGAAGGTCAGACTAATCAGAGAGCATCTCAGAGTTGCACAGGATCGTCAGAAGCACTGGGCGGACAGCAGTAGACGGCCACTGGAGTTCGCAGTTGGGGATAGAGTGTTCTTAAATATCTCACTGACCAGAGGCATCATTCGTTTTGGTAGAGGCGGGAAGCTCAGTCCAAGATTCATCGGGCCCTTCGATGTGACAGCACGGATTGGCGAGGTGGCATATCGACTAGCGCTTCCTGCTAGCTTAGAGGGAGTATACGACGTTTTCCACGTGTCCCAGCTTCGATGCTACATTCCAGATCCGAGCCATGTGGTGGACTACTCAGAGCTAGACGTGGGCCCGAGCTTGACCTACGAGGAGCGACCAGTGGAGATCCTTGATCAAAGGGAGAAGCAACTGCGGAATCAGACCATAGCGCTTGTCCGAGTCATGTGGAGACACCACTTTCCGGGAGAGTCCACATGGGAGCGCGAGGACGAGATGCGGGAGCGCTATCCTAGTTTGTTTGCTTGATTGTTTTTATGTTTTCAAAAATTTTCAATTCAATAAATGACTAGTGTTAAAATAATTAATTGTGATTTTGTTTTATTGTCTCTCGAATTTCGAGGACGAAATTATTTTAATGGGGAGAGATTTGTAACTCCACCTTCCTATTTTCAAGAAATATTTTAGTTTACTAAATAATAAATTATTTTAAACCATTTCGAATAATAATTCTTGATTAAATATTTTTATAAATATTTTATGACTGCTTTTGGAGGGAGATTTGAATTTTTGGCAAATAACTAATTTTCAAATTTATTTGGAGTGGTCCCCACTCCCTAACAACTTGTAACCACCTATCTAACAGAAATTAGAATAATTGTACAATTTATGAAAGGGGGAACTTTTTGCTAAATTAGCTTTTAGTGGGAGGGGTTTTTTTGAATAAGACCCAACCTTATTTATTCTTTCCTGACAGAGAGTGAGAACTCATTAGCAATTCTCATTATTTCCTTCTCCCCAAATTATTTCCCAATCTCGACCTAACCCCATCGACTCCAGCGACGGTGGCGACCGAGCTAGGCTGCGATTCTCCATGGTGGCGGCGATAAGTCAGAGCCACGCCGACGATTGAGCGGGAAGGCAATTTCCTTCTCGGCGGTGCTTGGACGGAGCCATCGACTATGGCGACATTGTCAAGGTGAGTTCGACTCAACTGCTGGTGTAGAGCCATCTTCTAGAGATTTCCTCTCATGGTTCGAAGGTTTATTGGCCAGATTTAATGTTCGACAGCGAGACGTTCTGACGACGGTGGCCAGCTCTTCTTTCCGTGCTCGGTTTTGACTCGGATCTCTGGTTTCGACGACCCCGAGTGCACGATCGACTCGCGACCATATGGTAGTGAGTCCCAACTCATTTTCTTCTATTTTACTCCTAGATTCGTCTTAGAATTGGTTTGATCCTCTGGATATTTCTCCTGACCTTGTCAGCGTGTGTGGAGCCGACGAATCGGGATAATAGTTGCCTGTCCGTATTTGTGTCCTTCGACCCTTCAATTTTCAGTAAGTACTCCTTCCGAGTTCCACTCTTTTATAGATCCATAATTTTTCCAATTGATTGATTGGTTCGACTCCTTGATTTGAAGTTCTGTGGACTCGAAGAATTTGATAAAGTACTGTAGTTTTGATATTTTCGAGCAGAGTTGAATTCAAGTTTGATTTGCTTTCCCGATTTATGGAGGTGATGTGTCTAATTTTAAGTAAGTCGAATTGTGGTACTCGATTCTGCCAATTATTGCTTAAATCTATATTATTTTGGGGTCTATTTCTCCTGATCTTATATCGATTATTGTTGCGTGATATTTCAGAGGGGTTCGAGTTGTGTCAGATTGAATAGTCGTGTTCGTTATTGTTGTTCGTGCACTTCATCTTCTTCAGGTAACCGTTACTCTAATTGATCTTCTCTGTGTTGTTTATTTATAATGAAGTTGTGTTGTGTTGTATTGGTTCGTCGGGGACATGAGTTCGTGTTGCTCTTAGTTGGCGCCCGGATCGTGTCCAGAGTCTTGTAGCAGTCCGTGCTGTGTTTGGGTCGGGTCGTGTCTGGCTTGCAGTAGTCGAGCAGGATAGGGACGGGTTCGTAACCAAGACATTCAGGCGTGTCCAGCTCTCTTCTATTACATTGTGGGTGTCCAGGTTGCAGGTTGAGTCCGTTCCTGGACTCTATATTTTTCGACGTTTCTTATAGTAGAGAAGTTTATGGTTGTCTTCGATTGGGTTTTAGTCTTAATTGCTTGCTATAATAATTCTTTTTGGGAAACAATTGGAACTAGAATGGAGGATGTTGTTAGGACACTATTAACTGTCTCCAGAATGTTGAGTTGGATGCAAATATATTATTATAGGTTATGAATGTTTCTGATATTTTCTTGAATTGTAACAACTCCTTTAATATTCTGTGCTTCTCTTTTCTAAAGTTGATTGGGTTAATAAGAGGTCAATAAAGATTGATTACAATGACTAGTAGTATAGTTAGGTTGTTTGCAGGATTTGTGGTGTGTGGTTGGGTCTTGGTATGGATCGATACATGGGTACTTGTAGTGGTGTACTGAACAGTTGCTTTTGGATTAAATGAACCTTGGACAAAATTGTTAGGAATTTTACTTCTAAAAATAATAAGGGATCCTCTAAACTACTACCTAATATTAGCATTTTGTCTTACAAAAATCTGAGTATGAATCAACTTATACCTATTAAACAGGAGGACATCCAGCTTCATTGATTACTTGTACCTTTTCGGAGCAAGGCAAGTACTGTTCTATGGTTTTTGTACATTTACATATCTTGTACCTTTCTTGTGACACGTCATGACACGATATCTTGTACTCTCGTACTTTCCTGTTCTTGTACATTCTTGTGTTGGAAGGGGAAATACACTAGTTATGTGACCAAACCTCGGTTACTATATTTATGTAGATAGCTTAGGCCTCGCATCGTGCACGCGGGTCCTAAGCCATACCGATATTCATGTATTCATATACATGTTCCTGTACTCACCTTAGTCGATCACATAGGCTAGTTGTATTTTAAATATTGTACACATGTCATGTCTTGTACTTTAGGTTCATAGTTACATTCTTGTACTTTATTTCCTGTACTTACATTCCTGTACTTTCATGTTCATTTCATGTGTCTCATATTTCATGATCTCATGTACGCATTTTCATATCATGATGTTCTTGTTCATTGCCTAGAACTGTACTTTGCTCCGCTCTTGACTAGGATATATTGCAGGTGAGATGGAGGCATTATATGACACATACTATGGCCGAGAGCCAGTAGATGCAGTAGAGCCAGCTGGAGTTGCTCTGGACTTAGAGGCTGAGGAAGCCTAGTAGCTTACTATAGCAGTTTATGTTCTATTGTCAGACTTCATTTTCCTTTAGCTGGATGAATGTAATAACTCTTAGACATGTACCTTGATTCTGGGATTTGTTTATAGATGCTGTGATTTGTACTTATTCATGTTTATCTGGTTAGATTTCCCTAGTTTGGTACTGCTTACTTCGTCGTGTCTAACGACGAAGGCTGGGCGTGTCCGACTCGTGTCCGATTATTCGGAAGCAGGTCGTGACATGTAGTGACCCCATTTGAGACTGTGAAAGCACGATTAGGACCATGATCTTGCGTGTTGTTAGATAGAAATTTCTTGACCTTGATTGTTGGGGGTTTTACCTAGAAGGAGTACGGCCAACTTTAAATTTCGAGGACGAAATTTTTCTAGGGGGCAGGTTTGTAACCACTACTTTCCTGGAAGACGGGTATTTTTGACTTTTTTAATTTCTTGTTATTATTGGGAATTAAAATTGTATTTTGAGTGATAAATTATTTTTCAAAACTAAACTTTATAATTTTGGTTAATTATCTATAATATTAGAATAGTGCATATGTTTTATTTTGAATTGACTAGTATTTAGCTTTTAGCTTGAATAGTGGTTAGTGATCCTAAAGGACCCAAACCAACTTGACATGACCACCCAACTAGATGACTATGACTAGCCTAAATGAACTTTAGTTAGTCTCGAGCTAGATTAGAAGAATTAGTTAGAAGGTTGGCGAAATACCTAATTAGGAAGACAGGCTTATTCCCTAATCTTGTCATGACTAAGAGGAGGGCTTAGTGGACATTCCTCCTTAGCCATAACCCTAAATTAAACCTATTATGGCAGCCCACACCTCTATTTAAGCCTCACTTCATCTTCTTCCTTCTCATTTTACTCCAAACCCTAACCCTAATTAGAGGCTTCTTTCCCAATTGTTCCTACCACCAAATTTTCTCCAAATTGACCCAAATTGGTCACATTCACTTCCTCTTGGAGAGGAGAAGACTCTATAAGCAAGCTTGGAGGGATTGGAGCACTTGAAGCTTGAAGGATTTTGAATTTTGGATCTATTTTCTTTGGTAATCCATTTCCCAATAGGTAAATGCATTCTAAACCCTTTAAATTTGTAGAAATAGTGTAGATGCATCAATTAGGGACCCCTATGCATTAGGTTTGCCATGGAGAGGAGTTTTGACTCTTCCTTCTCTCATTTGGAGACTTTTCTCTTTGTATTTTGGCACATTTTGGGGAAAATCTGAGAATGAGATTTCTAGGATTTGTGAAATAGGTTTGTTAGGCTCTAATGGTAACATGGGGTAGGCTTGGAGTCAAGTTTGAATCCATTTGGAGTTCGTATCATGGACATGTCTGATACGCACACCAATTGTTTGACAAAATGACCACGAGAGCTTCCATGCTTTAAATTTCATATTTGAATCTTGTTTTAGGCTTGCATTGTCTTGAGTTATCAATATTATGATTATCTAGTGATTTAGATTGGATTTGATAGGTTAAATATTGATTTGGGGTTGGGAGTACTTGGTGTGGACTGTGGTAACTATTTTGGACCATTGTTATCAGTCTTTCTCTAACATATATTGTTTTAGTTCTAGAGAGGTTAGTATTCATACCATGTTCAGTCACATTTACCATTACTTCAGTCCATCCCCTTAATATTTTGTCCTTAACTCAAGTTTCCTATAGTGTTGGTTCAGTCCATACTTGCATTTGTTTCAACCCAAAATCCTTCATTGTTTAGTCCCCCTATTTGTTGAATTTTACTGCTAAGCTATGTATGTATGTATGTATGTATGTATGTATGTATGTATGTATGTATGTATGTATGTATGTATGTATGTATGTATGTATGTATGAGTGTGTGTGAGGATATGTGTGGGTTCATAAACGTATATACTTATATGTAGGCATTTGTAGTTGTCATATATATATATATATATATATATATATATATATATATATATATATATATATATATATATATATATATATATATATATATATATATATATATGGGATATAAGATATATATATTTTTTTTTTTCCGGATGAGCTCCTCCCCCCAGGTTCACGTTCCCCCCTCTTCCCCGTTTGGCGCCCACCGCCGCCCGTGGTCCCCGTCCGCCCGTCCGACCGACCGCCTGGTCCGGTGCGATCCCCCCCCTTCGTTCTCCGTCGCCGCCGCGGTCGTCTCCGCCACGGCTCCCCGTACCTCGTCGCTTCCCCCCGCAAGGAGGACGTCACCCCTCGTTCGGCCGGCGGTCCCCGGTTTGGACGCTCCCGCAGCGGGCTGCGGCGCCGACCTCCGCGGTCCTCCCTTCCCTCGATCCTGGGACCCCCCCCTTCGCGGAGTTCCCCCTCGCACCCGGCCTACGTGCTCGTCGGTGCCGGAGAGATCCCCCTGCTCCCTTCCTCTCCTTGCCGTGTTATCCCGGCTGCTTCGTGTCCTGTCGACTTGGCGGCGTGCGGCGCAGTTGGCGGTGGGGCAGCTCAGCCCCCCCTCGTGCTTGAGGACGTCGGCCGTCGACCCTCCTCCCCTTCCCCCTGTCCGGCCGACTATCTCTCCCATCCTCCTCCTCGAGTGAGTTGGCCGCAGGCGCTCTCCGCCCTTGTTGAACGCTCCTCGGCGCTTCTCCGGCAGTCCCAACCGGCGTTGAGCGGACCGCCCCCATCCGCCCCGGTTTCGGGCAGTACCTCACCCCCTCCGTTCGAGGCCCCGGTGGCTGTTGCTCCGCCCTGGCGGTGGCCTCTTCCCCCCGCTCCCGGCGCCGTGCGTCCGGCCGCCGCCCCCTCGGCGGACTCGTCCTCGGCTCCCTCGAAGGTTGCGTGTTCTGGACCGCGGCTGTCCTGTCCATCGAGTCTCCCCACGTGGGTCTGCTCCCTCGGGGAGCACGCTCCTAGGGACCCGAGCGTTGACGCTTCTTGTGGGGCTTCGAGCGGACCGCACGTCATTTCTCGTGAGCCCTTGGCTCCTCCTGTGCTTTGCGCAGGAAAGGAATCCTCCTCTGTTGTGGTCCCCCACGTGGTTGGTTCCCTTGCGCGGTCTTCGGTTGGCGCAGGGGATTTGGCGTCTTTTGGGCACAGCGTGGGGCCACCCCCTCCGGTTCCTCTTGCGCAATCCGGCCTACGCGGTTTGGCCCCCTCTTTTGCGCTGAGTCCTCTGCGCAATCTGGCTCTGTCGAGTCAGCGCAATCTGGCACCCCCCCCTAGCGCAGGTTCCACTGTGCTTCGAGGCTCCCCGGTTGGAGCCCCCGCCTCACTTGGGTACTGTTCTTCCCCCTCCTTGCCTTCCGGCCCCCGTCGCCATTCCCTGCTCGCTCCCCTCGGCCTCGCTCTCCGTCTGTGGTGGATCATCCCCCTCCCCTGTCACCGGCCCAGGCGCAGCGGTCCCGCTCTCGGTCACTTCCGCGTGGCCCAACTCCGCCCACTCTCGGTTGGGTCATGCCGCCCCGTCCCCGACTCCGGTTCCTTCTGGCCGTGGAGCTCCCTCCTCCTCCCCCCTTCCGGTCTCCGGCTTTGGCACGTCGCGCGTTGCCCTCTCGGACAGCTTTTCTTTGGGCCAGACACCATTTCCGCTGCCGGCCACCGGCGTGGTTCTCCCCACCCCTCAGGCTTTTGCCTGCTTGGGTTCTCACTTGGCGCCAGCCTCATCCCCCTCAGTTGCGGCTGGGGTGGGCTCCGACGGCTCTCTCCCGAGCTCCACGGCAGCCCCCCTCTCCATGCAGGCCCCTCCGGATGCCTCCCCCTCCTCGGGACGCGGATCACCAACTGGCTCGGTCCCTGCGACATCCTGTTCCCCCCCCAACGCCCGTTCCTTCGCGGACGTATTGAGGCCTGATCGGATTCGGGCTGACCCGCTTCCGGCCGTTGAAGTGGTCCTGCCTGACGTCATTCTGGCGCCTCCGTCGGACGGATACCCGATCAGGGTCCCTTTCTCCTGTGAGGAGATCCGCTCCCTCGCCTCCCCCTTCGTCAGGACTTTGGTCTTCAAATTCGGAGCCGGTTGCCCTAAAATTTCTATCGTGAGGGAAGCCATCTCTAGATGGGGTCTATCGGTGTCTTACCGGATAGCTCCGCTCGACCCCAAATATCTGCTCCTTCATCTTTCCTCCGACCAGGACTTCAACAAAGTGTGGATGAAAGGCTCGACCAAATTCGACAATCAGTTTGCCAAAATTGTAAAATGGTCGCCGAACTTTAACCCCAAGATCGATTCCACCATCGTCACCTCCTGGGTTACTCTACCCAATCTCCCCCTTGTTTGCTTCCCGGCTGCTGCCCTCAAAAGGATCGCAAGCGCTTTCGGCGCTCTTGTTGCCATCGCCGATGAAACAAGGAACCTCTCTAAATGTAACTACGCAAAGATTTGCGTAGAGCTGGACCTCACAATCGAGCCACCCAAAGTAATAGAGATAGAACTCGGAGATCAATCTTTCAGTCAAACGTTGG
Source organism: Iris pallida (assembly GCA_029216955.1). Classification (NCBI taxonomy): domain Eukaryota; kingdom Viridiplantae; phylum Streptophyta; class Magnoliopsida; order Asparagales; family Iridaceae; genus Iris; species Iris pallida. The sequence goes on from JANAVB010035019.1 coordinate 6,231,202, forward strand.
TTTACGACAACAGCATTATTTTCTGTCAACATTGCCAGATGTGCGGCCACTCCCTTCAGCACTGTTTCCGCGCTAACCCTCACCTCAAGAAACCGATCCTCAGGAAAGCTCGTGATATCGGCGCAGCTACCCCCTCCCGCCCCGCAACACAGATCCCCACCAACCCACCACCCCCCGCTGCGAGCTCCCTCAACCTCCCCGACGCCGGAGCAGCACCCCCCCCTCTTCTTGCCATCACTCTCCACAATTCCAGCGGAGAGTTTGAGCCCGAGTCAACTGAGGGTGCTCCCTTAAAGCCGGTCCCCGATTGCCCCTCTCAACCATCATCCCCCACTCTCGCCATTACTCTCCATAATTCCTTCGCAGCCCTTGACCTCGATCCGGAGGACTCACCTTCCTCCGGTGGTCTCCCCAACCCCCCTCCCCCTCCACCTTCCGACCTCGACATAGTTCCCCTCCCCAACTTCCCCACCACCCATCCCTCCCTCGCTGCCCCACCAGAACACTCCTCCTCCATTCTTATGCTTCATGGTTTTTCGGCTAGTCGCAGATCTCCATCCAGCGAGGAGGGTGTCGGGGCTCAGCCCTCCGCAGCTCCACCCTCCGCCAGCCTATCGGCCAACGTTCCTTCTCGCCCGGCATCCCCGCTCACCGGCAGATTTTGGCAGGCTCAGAAAGCGGGCTTCCTTGATAGAGACAATCCTCTTTGCGCTCTGTCGGAATGCGAAGACCCTGACATCTCTCTCGCGGCAACGGCTGCTGTTTCCTCGAGCTCAGCCAGGACCCTTGCTTCGGTCAACTCCAGCCCCGAAAACTGCTCTCCCAAGAAAAAGAAGAAATCAAAGAAACAAAGGCAGCGTACGGCGATGACAACGAGATCCGCCGCAAAGCTGTAAAATCCCCCTTCTACCTTCATCAATGCCTAACATTCTTTCGTGGAATGTTCGAGGCATTGGGAATAAACAGACGATGAATCGGGTCATCAGTCTCACTAAGTCTCATCGGATTGATTTACTAGTCATTATAGAACCCAAAATTCCTCACAAAAGATTGAAAGCAATTCAACTCAAGCTGGGATTCCCGTTCGCGATTACCAGTTGTCACGACATTTGGATCTTCTTCGCGGCTGACTTCCGCTTTGGCATTATCAATGACTCCCCCCAAGCCCTCTCCTGTTGGGTTGAACACCCCGCCTTCAAGTCCCGCTTTATCCTTTCGGCCGTCCACGGTAGCTGCAACATCCAGGAGCGCAAGGCCCTTTGGGAGCTCCTGTCGGGCCCCTCCATTCCTCACGAGGATATGCCTTGGCTTTGCATCGGAGATTTTAACGTGGTCTCTTGCCGTGAGGAAAAATCCGGGGGGCGTGACCCCCCTCATTCGGCCATGGAAGACTTCAACAACTTCGTTCTAACCTCACACCTTTCAGACATCCCCTTCATCGGCAACCAGTTCACGTGGTGCAACATGCAAGACGGCTCGCATAGGCAGTACTCGCGCCTTGATCGGGCCATGGTGAATGACCGTTGGTCGGATTTGGGTTTGAGCAATAACCTGTCGCACCTGAACTCCACCGAATCTGATCACTCCCCCCTCCTGCTCGAGATCAACTTCACTCAGAATAGTATCAAAAAATCTTTCCGCTTCCTTGACTTCTGGCGACACCACCCTCAGTTCATGCCCATCGTGGAGGAGGCTTGGGCTTCCGTCACCCACCAGGACCCCCTGATCAGATTTGCTTTCAAACTTAAAGCTACTAGATTAGCCCTTACGTCTTGGAGCAAATCGGCGTTCGGCGACATTTTTCAGGCCATCAAGGAGGCGGAGGACGATGTCACCCGTGCGGAGATCGATTTTGCCCGCTTCAATTCTCAGGAGAATCGTACCTCTCTCAACCTCGCCAAGGCCATCCTCAAATCCAGAATCAGGGTGGAATCTGAATTTTGGAGACAAAAGGCCAGATTATCCTGGGACTTGGAGGGGGACAAGAACTCTGGCTTCTTCCACAAATGCGTCAAAGGACGCAGAAGCTCTCTTAAGATTCATCGCATCCGCGATGATAATGGCCAAATCCTTGACGATCAGGAGAATATTCAGATGGCCGCCACGAACTATTTCTCCAACATGTTCGCTAAAGAGGACGTGATCAAAGATGACGGTTTCTTGGCCGAGATCCCTTCCATTATTTGTGACAGGGATAATGAAAGCCTTCGCACTCCCCCCTCTGACGCCGAGATTAAGACTGCTGTGTGGTCCATTAATGCCGACAGCGCCCCGGGTCCGGATGGATTCAACGGGGTGTTCTTCCGCTCTTGCTGGGACATCATTCGGTCCGACCTTGGGGATGCCACAACTGCTTTCTTTCAAGGGGCCACGTATCCGAAATCGATATCCTCCGCTCACATCATCCTCATCCCCAAGAAAGACAATCCGGATTCCTTCAGGGACTTCAGACCGATCAGCCTCTGTACTTTCACCAACAAAATCATCTCTAAAATCATCGCCTCCAGAATATCGGACATCCTTCCCAGAATAATATCCGAAGAGCAAAGCGGGTTCGTCAAAGGCCGTAACATCACCGATAACATTCTCCTGGCTCAAGAGATGATCACGTGTATGAAATTCCCGTCCAGGGGGGGCACGTTGCCATCAAATTGGACATGGAAAAAGCTTACGACCGTCTTGATTGGCAGTTCATGATCTGGGTGTTTCGTGCTTTTGGTTTTTCGGAACCTGTCATCGACATCATCTTTAGATCCATCAACAACTCCTGGTTTTCCACGGTCATCAATGGCCAACCTCAGGGTTTCTTCAGAGCCACTCGAGGAGTTAGACAGGGAGACCCCCTATCCTCCACCATTTTCATCATCACAGCTGAAGCGCTGAGCAGAAACCTCAAAATCATGCCGAGATCTTCCGGGTTCCAACATTATCACACCACGGCCGGCTGCCCACTCATAACTCATTTGGCTTATGCGGACGACATCCTCATTTTCTCCGCTGGCACTATTGGCGCCATTGAGGTGGTTATTAGCACTCTTGCTAAATACACTCGTTGCTCTGGGCAGAAAATCAACAACAGCAAGAGCGTGATCTACACTCATCACAAAGCCGATAGAACTCACTCGGCTGCGCTGTCCGCCATGACCTCTTTCTCCACAGCTTACCCCCCTTTTCTGTATTTAGGTTGCCCGTTGGTGTACGGCAGAGCGAATTCTGGAATTTTCGAACATATGGTGGGTAAAATTCGCCAGAAAATCGCGGGTTGGCACAATGCCACCCTTTCCCCCGGGGGAAAATTGACTCTCATTAAGCACGTCCTATCCTCCATCCCCATATACACCCTTGCAGTGTGTGCGTGTCACGACCCGCACCCTAGAGTAAGGGCACGAGAAGTGGGTACGTCCAGCCTACGCCGCAGTGTCGGCGGTAGAACGCTGTCCTAGATTACTGTCTAATCAACAACTCACGCAATTATATAATATACTTGTCAAATCTCAACTCCGAACGGAGGACAAGTAATGATATAATGAAACTCAATCACAGTCTAAGAACGATAAGATAACACAGAAGTTTATAACTAAAGACTAACAACAACATTTAAAAACTACTAAATAATAATATCTCAAACAAACTTCAAATACCAACTCGAATCTCAAGTTATTACAATTCAAGTTCTAAAACATGAAAAACTAAACCAAGTCTACTAGCTAGTCTCCCGATCACTCCTGAGTGTCGGGGCCATAGGTAGCTAAGCCATCTCCTGCTCCAAGGCAAGTGGGGCAAATGTCCTCAGGGCAATCATCTGTAATATTTTCAACAGGTCCAGTCAGGACAGGAACGAGTACATTTCATCAAGAAATTCTAAGTAAATGACAGAGAACTATAAAGCAGTTATAGACAGTTGTATTGATGGATATGGCAGTTTATGTTCAGGTGATGATAAGAAAGACAGATAAAGTACAAGAAAAGTAAATAACTAAACAAGAGAAGAATCATAGCAAAGAAGACTGTAAAATAAGATCTAGCTGAACTAGAGTAACATAATGAGTTCAGATGTACAATATAAGTCGAGTGTAATCCCAAAGTGAGTCTAATACAAGATGAGTCGAATGTAATTCTAATCATTATTCTAATAAGGTGAATCGAATAAGGTGATACGAATAAGGTGATACGAATAGTGATTCACATGATGTTCTAATAATGATTCGAATAAATTCTCCAAGTGTGTTTTAAAATACTTAGATAGACATGTAAACGGCTAAGGGTAAATCCGGCACATCACACACCTGGCCGGGTGTGGAATGGCTATCGTTCGAATATATTCACAGGGGGTGGTTCGAATAGTAGGAATGTTCACATGTCTAATCAAGTATTTCCCCGCCCAGTCTAATACAAATGAATCCAAATCCAACACATAAGACGAATACAAGTCCAACCAACATATGAAAATACGAATAGGGTGATTCGAATAGTGATTCGTATGGTGATTCGTATGGTGATTCGAATAATAGAGGTAAGACGAGTAAGTATGTGTGTCGCATACATGGATTCAGAAATAATAATACGTGTTTGTAACAGAGAATCACATACAACTAACTAGAACTGAAATACAGTAATTGACAAGTAAATGAAAGAACTATCAGAGAATGTACTCGCCTGATCTCTGAAAAGAGTAATATAATATCAGATGTCTGCACCGGAGTCACAATGTCCTAAATAGAGCAGTATGGATTATGACATGTTCAAAACAAGGAAAATGAAAGCTACAATGCAATCTACATGATTTCTAGGCCAATCTAGGTCAAGTCAACTCTAAGTCAAACCTGGTCAACTGTCTAGGTCAAACTAGGTCAATCCTAGTCTAGTCAAGTCTCACTAGGGCTAACCAAGCCTAGACTAGCAAGCACACATCAAAATTGGGCTATACATGTCAACAACACACATTGACTGGCATTCATGCCATACACATAGGCCATGTACCATATACATAGCCTATATGCCATAAGGGCTATATCACATATTCCCACACCTCATATATACACTAATTTAATATAATTTATCATATACATATATATGTATACATACCACATTATTGTATTTAGCATATAGAAATATGTATATATATATATACATAGAGTGATAGGGGGAAACATATGAATATTCAAAGTGTGTGTGTCATGAGTGAGAGTGAGGGCATGTGGGCTTGTGTGTGTAGAGCTAGAGTGTCAAGAGTGTGGTGAGAGGGCAGTGAGGCATGCACTAGGGTGTGTGTTTTTGATATGAGAAGACAGTGAAGTGAGTGTCATAGATTGATAGATAAGTGAAGGTGTAAGGCATGTGTGAAATCAGTGTAAAAACAGTGAGGAAACTCAAGATAACACATAATCCATTCTCAGAATTTTCAATAGTTCAAAAGTGCTTCACAACTCAGTACACAAGACAGTTAAGCAATAATTTGACAGGACATAAATGGGTATTGGGATTGAGTATGGAGGGGGTCTGAAACTCTATTGTCCAGTTGGAAACTGAACACAAAGCTCACCCTCATCAAGGTTTAACCCAAGTATATAGTGGGGCTGTTAGCATTAACATAGGTGTGATATTAAATACAAGGGAAAGAACATGAGGATCCTAAGGTTGATGCTCAAGCAAATGTGAATGTTTCTCAGGAAAACAGAGAAACCAACTCATCCTTAATCTCAGGTTCCAATCCCCTTCATTAAAATGGACCCAAATCGAAGTCCCCATATCTCAGGTATTCCATATCAGGTTATTAGACTGTTAACAGTTCTCAGGTATTCCTACATGATTTCTCAGGTTTTCTACCATGTTCCCAGGTTACTCATGCAACTCCAACCTATATTCATGTATGCATTACTCACAATGTCACAATGCAAATGAATTCATGTATCAAAACACATATATGATTTACCCCAACTAAATTCTGAATTAAACTCACAACCTATATTCCAAACCTGAACAGAGAGTTCAAAACAGTGCATTTATACATTGTATAATAATTTAACCTTGCTAAAAGAAAACATTTGAAATCAGTTGATAGGATAATTCTCAGATTTTCTTCATGAACTCAGGATTTCACTATAGTGAACAAACCCATCATTCCCTTGAAAACTCAGGTTTCAGGAATTTGATCTCCAGTTAATAGTTTAGAATGGAAATTTCAGTTGGCAGTTATACATATCTTTCAACCTAATTTCGAAAACCCAATCAAACATGCAATTCCTTAACTAACATGAAAATCTAACATCAAGATATATATGAACTCAGAACATTTCAAATCCCAATTAAATTTCAAATCTCAGTTTGACAGTTGAACTATACAACTCAGGGTTCCATTTGTCTTGACAGTTCAAAAATTTGAAAGCCAAAACCTATGCTAAAATGAACCCAATACATAGGCCAATCTCTGATACATATATGTGAACCAACATCCCAATTAATTGATCAAAACAGCTTAAAATTTACACATCAAACAAAATCTCAGAAATAGGTTTCAGCCTAGGTATCAGAAGAAAATAGGTTTGAACCCAAATCATATTCGAATTACAATAAAACTTCAAACAAATGGTTGACAGAGGTGTATGAACATAACATGGTGTTGTACAGGTGATTCGTGTCCACAAAAGTGGACACGGCGTGTCTAAGTCACGAAAGTACACAGAGAGCAAGAAGGGCACACTGACAGCCTCGTGCAGAGGTGCAGCGTGACCTAGGGGCTCGTGTGTGCACCCTCGAGCCTCGTGCTCGTGTCCAGAGGTAGTCTAGGTATAGGGGTAGGTGTCTAGGTGCCTGCACAGTGTCCACGAGGTCGCGTGTCCACGATACAGAGGCGTATCAGTGTGGATTTCCGCGCGCGTGTGTCTGTGTTCAAGATCAGTGCACATCGAATATCGTGTCCGACACGTTATAAATTGACACGAAACTTTGGGAATGACATGTCAGTCATGTCCCCTAGCTGTGTGTCAATTTTCACGTGTCCAAGTGACACAGACACGGAGAAATCTTGATCAAGCAGCAGGACACTGCACGACAGTGTCGTGCAGCGTGTTCGTGTCCATTTTGGACACGGACACGGCTCGAAAACGTGCTCAGTCCTAGGGTTTTGTGATCAGCATGACAAGGGCTACAAAATCATGTAATTAGTTTTGAAAATTAACAGCATTCATTTCATTCAAGCATTTCATCAAACACCCATTCAATCACACCGATACGTGTCCGATACGGACACGAAATTGACACGGATTCCTACCAAACTTGGGCTACACCTAGGGGAACCCTAAATGAATGCATCTATGAAGAAAAATCATGATTTTAATGGGTGTAGGTAGGTTTACCTATTGAGAGCTAGAATCTCAATGTAAAGAGCCTCGATTCGATGTCTTCTTCGATTTTCTCCGGTTCAATCGTCCTCGAACCTTGCTAGCAAGCCCCCACAAGTATCCTCTACTGTTGGGAAGGATGATGCAATTGATTTGACTCAATTTGGGCTCAATTTGGATTAATGGGGAGAGTTTTAGGGAAGAACAAGGTAGGGCTTTTCTAGGGTTTGTAAAAGAGGCCAAGGCTTTGTTAATGTGACTTTATAGGAGGGGGGGGGGGGTCTTGTGGCTGTTGAAATCAGTAGGGTTAGGGTTTTAGATGAGTGGTTAGGATCACTCCACCAATTTCCAAGGTTTCCTATTGGTTAAGGCTTCTTTTTACAAATATCCTAAAAGGAAAATATCTTCCTAATAATATCTAGATATTACTAACCTTGGCACTTAGTAGGAATGTTCTAACCCTAATTTTAACCTCATTACTAATCTAGGTTAGGTTAACTTCTAGGTTAAGGCTCCACTAAAAGACTAGCACAATATTTAATTAATATAAATTACAAATTCACAAAATTGCCAAAATGACCAAAATATCCTTAGGCTAAAAATAGGTAATTTGAATTCCTAATTACATGACTAGGCCTCCTTGGTCATGATTAGTCTTCTAGGTCATGCATGACTAAGGTTACACTAGCAAAACACCAATGTCACATTTTACTCAATTAAATAGTTTTAAAATAACTAAAAATCACCAAAAATCATATCATGACTTAAATATTATTATTAAATGATTTAAAATACAAAAGTTCAAAATTACTCTCATTTGGAAAAACTGGGTGTTACAGTGCGCCCCCCAACAAAGTGCTACTTTCTATCGAATCCATCCTCGCCAACTTTTTTTGGGGTCATCTCGAGGGCAAGAACAAGTATCACTGGGCCAGTTGGGCTACCATGGCCAAACCTACTGAGGAGGGTGGTCTGGGATTCTGCAGGCTTGCACATATGGTCAACGCCCTCTCGGCTAAATTGTGGTAGAAAATTCGCACTGAATACTCCATCTGGACCAGGTTCATGCGCGCGAGATACTCCAGATTCTGTCATTTAACTGAGGCGCCGGCCAATAACAGATCATCCGCGTCGTGGCGTCGCATCATCCGTGGACGTCTCCTGGCGGAACCACACTGTCGACTGACCCTGGGCAATGGACATTCGTGGGCCTGCAAGGAACGATGGCTGGGGGACTATATCCTCAGGCCAAACGATATTACTCTGCCGATGTGCGAGATCCGTGATTTATGGGATGATGACGCGTCTGGGTGGAATTGGGATAGGGTGCATGACTGGTTTGGACCGGCTGCCGCGGCGAGCTTGGGCGCTTCTAATCTGTCGATCATTGACACTCAGGACGCGATCAGATGGTCACCCAACCAGGAAGGTATCTTCACCCTTGCTTCGGCTAGAGCCATCCTCAGAGAAATACATACCACGAATTCACCTTCCGCCAAGTTTTGGCACACGTGTATTCCGACGAAATGGTTCATTCTTCTCTGGCGCGCCGCGTGCGGAAAACTCCCCACGGATGATGCCGTTAAATCCTTTGGATATAGCCTGGCATCCAGATGCCACTGCTGTGTTGAACACCATTCCGAATCCGTCGAGCACGTTCTGATTTCTGGGGAGTCTGCTTCTCACATTTGGACGAACCTTCACTCCAGATGCAAAATGATACCCACAACCGGGGGCATCAACGATCTAATGGCCAGCTGGATCATGTCCCACGGACATCAGATCGTCGCTGCCGCCGCTTTTTGGGTTTTATGGAAAAACAGAAACAAGTATAGATTCGAGGGCCGTCAATTCCAGCCTCCGCAATTGTACAGTGAGGTGGTTCGACAAATCGTCAAAAGAAAGAGGTGGTGCTCTCACACCTCGAACCAGTTTTGGGCCGCACTTGACTGCTGATCGTGGCAGGGTCGTGGTTCCCTTGGGAACTCGATTTGTGTTCCTAACATTCTGATGCCCGGTCCAGTCACCGTTTTGTGGGCAACACCTTGTGCTTTTCTCTTTGTTTTGAGTCGGTCTTCGCGCATGGCGCGCTTACTTGTATAGGCTTCGGCATTTTGCGCCTATCTTTCAATAAAAGTTTTTGTTTCCCTAAAAAAAATATATATATATATATATATATATGGGGGGGTGTGGGTGTGCAGGAATTTAAGAGGGGACATGATTGTGAGTGTTGCCAAGTGAGAATGGGAGTGTTCTGTCCTTGTGGAGGGAACCACCTACAAATGTGTGTGTTAAAGTGTCTTGAAGTGATAGGCAAGCAGTCTTGGGATCACCCATGTGTGAGTAGTGTGAGAACGTTAAGTATGAGCGTTGAGTGATTGAGTGTCATCGAGGGATACGTACATTTAGTTCAATCCTTATTTTATTCATCTGTTCATTCATTGTTATCAACCCTTCATTTACATATAATGTTCAGTCCATTAGTGATTAGTCTACATTTCTATACTAAAGTTCAGTTCCTTAAGTAATGGTTCAGTCCCTTGCTCACATTAACATGATCAGTTCACATTATTAATTTCAGTCCCATGTTCTATTAATGCTCAGTCCTTACAAAGATATATTTGTTCAGTCCTCCTTTAGATTCACTTGTATCAGCTATTAGGATCAGTCCTAGTTAACTGTATCAGTCCAAATCTTACACTGATCAGTCCAATTACTTGTCCAGTCCCATATGGAAAGACAATACCATTTCCTTACTCACTTTTGTATTAGCAATTGAGCTCAATCCGTGTGGGAACTTGTATCAGTTGTATTTGGGCTCGGGTTTAGATGAGCTCAGTCCATTCATATTTATGTATCGGCTTCTTTTTTGGGTATCAGTTATAGATCATGAGTTTTCCTAAGTATCAGTAATGAGATATGGAGAGAGCTCGGGTTAGAACATTAGTTCAGTCCCAGTTAGATGCTTAGTCCTCCACTGAACCTTAATGTTTTATCCATACTCTATTTGGGTATCAGTCCTCTTAGCCTGCAGATCAGTCCCATGTATTTGTTTTCTGCCCAGATCATTTGATCTTTCCTAATGTTATTAAGGTTCAGTTCAACTATACCTAACTGTTCCGTTTTGCATATATGTGTTTAGTCCTTATGAACTCAATTGAGTTATTCGAAGGTAATGGCTTGAGACACATATATGTGTTCAGTCCATATTTTATCCTTGTTCATTTCCTTGATATCAAGGAAATCCCCCTGCATTCCTTATGTTCAGACTTCTTTACTATACACCCTATTTTGTTAATATCAGTTTCCCTTTTTGTGTTTCAGTCAATTACCTTATTGTACTGTTCCTTACCTTCCTTATTCTTCAGACCATTAAGCTCTCTTTCCCTGTAGCAGTAAATGAATATGCTAAGATGAATGCGGTTTGGAAGAAAATCCTAAGTTAGTCCCATTTACCACATGTCCAATCTAATCCTTCTCATCGACTGATCAGTCCAGGAGGGGGAAAGGCTCGAGTAGTCCAGATTCACACTATTTCAATCCTCTGTTCAAGATTGAACAGTCCATATCTTAGGAGATCAGTCTATTGGTTCACTCCATCTCATATCTATATTCAATCCACATTTTAGTTATAGTGTTACACACCCTTACCTCTTGAGTCCCTTAGTGTACCTCTATAGTAGTCAGTGCTTGTATATGAAGGAAAGTTCCTAACAAGTAAATATGTTGGACAATGAAGGTTTGGGTGAGGCACTGCAGTGCCATTTTATCATAGGCCAGTAGCAGGGGACTTGGCATGTTGTACTGCTATGGGGAGAGTTCAAGGTAGCCTTGTTGTGTATGTGAGTGATGAGTATCCCATGTGAGTGTGAGATGATTTGAGTACTAGTTAGGCTTGTGTGTTTGAGAGTGTAAGAGTGTGAAAGGGGAGTGATAGGCAAGGATGAGGAAAATATGTATGTGAGAGAATCAATGTGTCCTACGCAAGTAGGAAATTGTTGTGTGCGAGTGAGGGATGTGTTAGAGTATGGTATAGTGTCATGTGTGAAGAGAGATAGGTACACAATTAGAGTGACAAGGTAATGGGATAAGTAGATGGCTAAGGGATGGATAGACTAGTGGGGAGCAATTATTTTGGGTTCATATGGGTTTGGGGTTATTCCAAATAGATAGAGTTGGGATAACAAAGTAAAGGGTATCTTGTATGATTTCACTAGGCTACACTACAAAAAACCAGGGTGTCTTACAACGGTCAAAAACTATTGCAAAATTAATATAACCCGTTGCAAAATCAATCTGCAACAGTTATTATAACCATTGTCAATTCGAGCGTCCTAAAATGTTTCATGCAACGGTTAAAAATTAAAAATTGTTTCGGTTAATAGGCAACGGTCAATATTTTTTTCTACCCCCAATAGGGCTCGAACTTCCGACCTCTTGGATCACATGCCTCCTCTCTACCACTAGGCCAAAGACTCATTTGTATGTAAATACTTAAAAAATAATATATATATATATATGTACTTATATTATTTTTATTAATTAAAGCTTTTGGATCGATGGTAAACATTAATTATCAAAAAAAAATTAGCGAACAAGGAACCAATTAATACGAGTAATTCTAATGCTTAAATCCCTATTATGTAACAAAATTCAAAATGGATATTGAATTTGCAACGGCTATAAAAAAACTGTTGCGAGATCAATATTGTTGTAATAGTTTTTTATTCTTTTGATAATTGTTATCATAAACGTTGTTATTAAACAAAAAAGCAACTAGTATCATAAATCGTTGCACAATCATTACAAATAATAAGCTCACTCACAACATGTTGCAAAACTGTTGCATAACTATTGCTAACAATGAGCCTTTTTATAAGGATTTATGTGATCGTTGCAAAATATCAATAATTTTGTAACAAATACTTAAAACCCTTGCATAACCGTTGTCCATTCAACTCACTTTGACAACACTTTTAAAAAAACTGTTGCTTGATCGTTGTAAAAAAAGAAAATATGTTTAGCAAGCATTTATGAACCATTGTAAAAAGTGTATTAGGCAATGGTTAATCTTTAACCATAGCAAATATATTTAATTTAGAAACCATTATTTCAATCGTTACATAACTGTTGCGAATTATAGTTTTAGCAACATCCATATAAGCGTTGCACTAAAGCCGTTGCAAAATAGGGATATTTTTTGTAGTGCTACCAAATGCCTATGTATATAATGTATATATTAGTAGATGTGTTTATGGATACCAAGGATATCCTACATCTTGGTTGGGAATGGTACGAATTATAGATTTAGGTGATGACTTGAATCAGTTGGGTAAAAGGATTGTAGGCTTAGTAACGATAGTGGGATGTTGCTACCAAAAATTTTTAGGAGAGCAATATAGACTAAATATAGAACGATGTTGGAATTGAGTAGACAGAATTACATATTGGACACCGATATATTGATGGTGATGTTAGACGATTATCGAATGTTGCGAATGATCTAGAAGATGCAGAAAGTTGCATCAACGATCGAAAAGTAGAGAATGGGTTTGAGGAAATAAATGACCTTAGCACGTTGTGCAGTTGTGCTTGAGAAAATTTGATGTGTCCCAAACTTATGAGTTATGACCCTTGACTATTTTGAGGTAGAGAGAAATGAACACTTGTCTCTTGATGCATGAAAGAGTAAATGTTCCTTATGAGACTCTGATGGCTGGAATACAAATAAATAAATATTAAGGTGCAGCAATATGTAATAGACCATGTCGATGAATAATGTTGTCGCATGAATAACGAGTTTGGGTGGAATGCAGAATTGTCGGATTATGACTTAGCTAATGAGTTATGTCATATCCACTAGATGGCCGAGATGCGAAGGATAGATAATTGCTGCCATAGAGATTGGATCGGTAAATGAATAATAAATCTTATTATTGAATCACAAGAGATGATATCAAATGAATATTGATGGTTAACGTGAATTACTAGGAGATGACCGTGTTTGGTGTTATCGAAAATTCATAAAGGATGCTTTCGGAGAAAATATGAATATACAATTACCTTATTTTTTTGGTTAAAGAGTACAGAACGTATCGATGATATAAAAATATGGAATTTGAATATGTAGAGAAAAGACCCAAAAAAAAGAAAAAAATAAATCGTAAATGATAGACTTTTGAGCTAGCAATGTTGGATTATGACTCAGAATAATTGGACCGATTGAATAGACATAATTTGAGTACGATATAAGAATACAAGTCAGATCGAGTAGGTGGTGCTGCGTCTATGCAAGTGAAAACTGAGATTTGGATGTTATATTGATAGAGTTTTATATGATGGCTTCGAGATTGACCCATAAGAATTATTGGGTAAACTTTTTCGGTTGTGGGTAATGTCACGACCCGCACCCTATCGTTAAGGCACGAGACGTGGGTACGTCTAGCCTACGCCGCAGTGTCGGCGGTAGAACGCTGTTCTAGGTCATAATCACATCTAAAATAATATGCTATACTCTCCAGACGGAGGACAAACTCATAAGGGTACTATCTCAATCACAACTCTAAAGATAGATAACAGCACGATGAAATAGATAAGATAATCCACAAGAAAGAGAATCAGGAGTGATAGTAAAACATTTCTATTAAACAACACAAGATTTCAAATACAACTCTAAGACAAATAATAAAGAAAATGAACAAACTCTAGGTAAATACTCCAAGCTCTACCAGTGTCCTCTAGGCTAACTGTGAACTCCAAGTACCTGTAAAAATTTATCAACGGGTCCAATCAGGACAAGAACGAGCACATATCTCTCACAACAGTTCATATCAGGAATGGACATATAAAACAAGCTATAGAAAATTATACATGAAACGCTGTAAAGAGAAACCAACAGGAGAGAAGATATAACTGAGATATAAATATGATAAATAAAGAATATAACCTTCTACGTGAAACAGAGCATGAATTGGTTATGTAAACAGCTTGGGTTGCACATGGATAAAACTATGGAATGCACATGGATAACTACTGGGGATAATGATCACATAACCAACTACACTCTCCCTGCCCCCAACCAATACACAAGGATCGAAGCATGTTATGTTATTGCACATGGATAACAACTACTGTATACATGGGGCTCATATGGTCATGAGTGTACATGAATAACACATGAGTGCACATGGATAAAAGTGAATACATGGAGTACATGATGAACATGATAAAGTACATGAAACATGACATACTAGATGTATCCGAGGGGATAACATCGCATGAAAAGATCCAGAGGGTACTGATCCGTATGAATGTCGTGTCAGCATCAAGTATATTAGTCTATAACAAGAGTACATATCCAAAGAAGCATGAAAAGATCAGAGAATGTACTCGCCTGGTAATCCAAGCCGTTGATAAATGTAGATGCCCAACCGGAGTCACAGTGTCCTATTTAGAGCAATCACAAGTCACAAAAGAGTCTAACATGAAATAAAAGTCATCTACAGTGCATTCTAGATAGTTCTAGGTCCTTCTAGGTCAAAGTCTAATCAACAAGTCCACTAGGTCAAATAAAGTCAAATTAGAGTCAAACTAAAGTCAACTAGTCAAGTTCTAGTTTAATCCGGGTCAAACTAAGCCAATGGTTGACCTATAGTTGACTTTTGGTTAATATAGTCAACTTGGTCAACGGGGATCAACTCTAGTCTCTAAGTATTAAACTATGAGGTTGTACTAATTCCGAATTACAGAAAAATAGGAATTGACTAACTAATGGTGACACCTAGAGAAAATATCTACAAACATTGTCGGGTGATAAAACAAATATCACCAACGTGTCCAGAAGTATCAAATCATCTAGGTTTGTCTGTCCTTAAGTCCAATTCTGGACACAGGGGCAAAACGGTAATTTCGGACGAAAATGATGTCCGCCGTTGGACCTGCTTTGCACCGAAAAGCGTGTCAGAGTCAACGGTCTCTAAAGTCGTCAAACTACATTTCTACGGATCAGGTTTTTCGATACGAACCCAATCGTATGTCCAGAGTTGGATTCCGGCGGGCCGTGCACAAAATCGTCCGTTGAGTGGGACCGTGGGGCCCGCAAAACGACGTTCGATTCGACTGTCTCAGATTTGGACCAAACTTGGCATGCAGGACCAGAAAAATGATACGGTTCTGTTGGCGAAAGTTTTGTCTCGATCTGACGAGTGTGCACAAAGTAATTGAAGAATTTGCAAAGTGCACGATACGAGAAATTTTGACGGATACGCATCAAATTTGTCGTGCACACGCGACCAATTCGAATTCTGTCAAAGCCCACACGACCACGAAACCGTTACGCAGCTTTCGATGCTTTCGGTTCGCCACCACATCGTCCGGATTGGCGTGATGCACGTCGTGTGGAACAATTTTCAATGTTTTGAAAACAGATTTTTGGGAAACTTTGGGATTCGATTTCTCGACGCTCAGTCGATGAATTCAAATTCTACAAGAAGGGATTCGAAGTCCTACATGTTGTCTAAAAGTCTCTTCAAAAAAAATTTCTAATATTAGACTGGATTGATCGAGAACGATCCTTGAACATGGGGGTTTGGGCTGAACTAGTGTTCTGTTTCGGACAGATTTTCGTCAATGTTCGTGTCGCTTTATCGGGCAACCTAGGGTACCTAAATTTAAACTATTTGAAGGGATAGGGAGTCGTATAGGTTGTCTTCCTATCGAATAAATTGGTTCGAGAAACCATGATGAGTTGAGAGCGTGGGATACCTGCGAAGTTGGCCCTTCGGGGCGTCGCTGTTGTTGCTGCGGTTTCAAACGCTGTGCACGTGCCTTCCTGTCCGTGGCTCGACTGGTCGACGGTGGCCAGCCTATCACGACCCGCACCCACTGTGAGGGTACGAGTACGTAACAGTGTCCAGCCTACGCCGCAGTGTCGGCGGTAGAACGCTGTTCTAAGTCTCTAACAAATCATCAACTCATGCAGTATATAATGTACTTGTCAAGTCTCAACTCCGAACGGAGGACAAGTATAGATATAATGAATGTCAATCACAGTCTAAGAACGATAAGATATCACAGAAGATTAAAACTAAGACTAATAACAGAAATAAAACCAACAACTAATAACATAATCTCAAGCAATCTCAACTACATTCTCAACTTATATACAACTCCAGTTCTAAAACAAGAAAGTTAAACAAAATGACTAGCTAGTCTCCCGATCACTCCTGAGTGTCGGGGCCATAGGTAGTTAAGCCATCTCCTGCTCCAGGGCAAGTAGGGCAAATGTCTTTAGGGCAGTCATCTGTAATATTTTCAACAGGTCCAGTCAGGACAGGAACGAGTACAACTCATCAAGAAATCCCAATTAAATGACAGAGAACTATAAAGCAGTTATAGATAGTTTTATTGATGAATATGGCAGTTTATATACAAGTGATGGTATGGAGAACAGAAAAGATACAAGGAAAGTAAGTAACTAAAACAAGAGAAGAATGATGGCAATGAAGACTGTAAAATAAATCTAGCTGAACTAAAGTAACATAATAAGTCCAGAATGTAAATGTAAACAAGTGCAAAACCCAAGTAAATCCTGACAACATGAATTTGATACCAGGTGGTTCCATTACAAGATGAGTCCGGTATAAGGTGAGTCCAGTTGGTGATCAAAGGTTCCAGGGTGAGTCCAGCCTATACTCTAACAGTGTGTTTTAAAATATCGGGATTGACATGTGAACGGCTGTAGGTAATACGGCACACCGTACACTCGGCCAAGTGTGGGATGGCTATCATTCCAGTATAATTCCAAGGGAGTGGTTCCAGTATTTGGGTATGTTCACATGCCTATTCCAATATTTCCCTACCCACAAGTACAAGTGAATCCAGAAAACGACACGAGAATCGAGATGAGTCCAGCCAAACATAATGATACCAGCAAAAGATTCCAGAGTGATTCCAGTAGGTGGTTCCAGTAGTGATTCCAGTAGGTGATGCCAGTAGTGGTTCCAGAAGGTGATGCCAGTAGTGGTTCCAGAAATAGAGGCCAGACAGATGGTATGTGTGTCGCATACATGAATCCAGAAATATCCACACGTGTTATAAGAATCACATAAAACTAACTAGAACTGAAGTATAGTAATTGACAAGTAAATGAAAGAACTATCAGAGAATGTACTCGCCTGCTACTCTGAAAAGAGTAGTATAATATCATATGCCTGCACCGGAGTCACAATGTCCTAAACAGAGTAATACAGGTTATAATGTGTTTAAAAATATGATAAATGAAATTTACGATGCAATCTACATGATTTCTAGGTCAATCTAGGTCAAAGTTAACTCTTGGTCAACTCTGGTCAAACCAAGTTAACTACACTAGTCAAACTAGGTCAATTGGTCTAGTTAGTCAACCTTGGTCAATGCTCATCTAGGGTTAACTATCTAGTCATACCCCATATCAAGCTAGTCTCATAAGTTACCCACACCATATATATATAACATTTATCCCTATAACTAATAACACACATAATCACTATTTAAACCATATACCCTTATATGAATAATGTATGCAATGTCTATATTCATGTATATCAATACATGCATACTTATACCCTATGAAACAACCCTTGAGTCACACAAGTGAACCCATGGCCCAAGGCCTAACTTGCACCCCTAATACTGCTATACACTTAGCATTACCCTTTACTCTCTCTACCCTCACATGGCACCACACTGCCGCACTCCAATTACCAACCCAAAGTCCTGCCACAGGCCACACTCAACCTCCTATTGCTTAAACATAGACACACACTTAACTAATGTACTGCCACACCTACATATTCACCTATATAGGAATATAGGTATAGCTATTCTCCTCAAAACAGTCCCATTGACTGATACATAACCTCCTACATGTGGCCACATACCTATGGTCAACATGGCCTACCAGTCTGCTGCTAAGGCTTGTCCTGCCTCACACAGGGGGTCCCCTGCTACAGGGCATGGCTAGCCCAAGGGCAGGCAGTTGCCCTGCTGCAGCATTGCAGGCAATGCTTGCTGCTACGAAGGCTGAACAGTGGCCAAATGGCCTGGCATGCCTGTAATCAGGAACCCACACTCCCAAATGGCTTCCCACTTGTCATGCTACTATGCTAAATGTATTGGGCACCCTAGGTTACAATTCTGAACATCCAAATCAGTCCTCATTGGGCTGACACACATGATCCTCAAATCCATGCTCACTGCACCTATAATATATACTTAGAACCTATAATTATAGTTATTCGACTTACCTATACATCTAGTCCCCAATACCTTGATACTCTAACTCACTTCCTGGCCAACTGCTACCCTGGCTGCAATGTTACTGCTGCGATGCTACTGCTCTTGCTGCAATTGCATCTGATACCTCACCATCCCTCATCCAATATAACTAACCATGGAATCAGCTTAGGTGTAGGCTCACTAACCGACTCCTCATCCCATCTCTAATACCTGAACTGCTACTGAAAACCCACACCTACTACTACACTCCCCTCTCTCTTATATATACACCCAATT
The DNA here is from genome assembly GCA_029216955.1 of Iris pallida. NCBI lineage: Eukaryota > Viridiplantae > Streptophyta > Magnoliopsida > Asparagales > Iridaceae > Iris > Iris pallida. The sequence continues at coordinate 6,250,095 of JANAVB010035019.1, forward strand.
ACTCTAACCCCTTTAACTCTACTGCTCTCTCATACGTATACATATATAATACATACATTTACCAGGCTTTACTTAGGCCTGCCGCCACCTCAATCTCAGGAATGGATAATGCAATGTGTATGTGTGTGAAACTGTGGATAGGGTGTTCCCAGGATTTACATGTGTCTAAACTCAGGAATTTCAGTGCCTAATATCAGTGATGTGTAACATGGCAATGACAGTTCACATTTAGTAGGGTGTATGGTCACAGGAATAAACTTAGTGTCTCAGGAAAAGTGACTAGAAACCAAGTAATGGGTGCACAAATTATTCACTTGACAGTTCAAAATTTGTCATTGTCAGTTAACACAACTTTCCTTCACACATTCAACCCAAACCCCAATCCTACATCCGAAATCCATTTCACTAATGCAAAACCCAATCTATCGTGAAAAACCTATCTAGTTGTGGCTAATACATATGTAGGAAATCAATTTAGTGATTTAAACATCATTTAAATCAGATAAAAAAAGAGAAATCAATTCAGGATATAGAACAGAAGCACGTATCAGTAAAAAAAAAGAAACCCAATTCGTATGCTAAAACATGTAAATATACTAAATTATAGGTTGGTAAATCATGTTACATATGTGTTGGTGTCCCTCGAGTCCTCTCGTGTCACCCAGGGCCGGATACGGCGTGTCCATACGTCAAGAACCACTCTCGTGCACACACAGACACGCTGTCTCGTGCACGCGTGCACTCATGTCTAGGACACGACACACGACACGACACCACACGTGGGTGTGCACCTAGGTTCGCCGAGGGTAGGGCTACCTCACAGATACCCTGCACTGTGTCCATGAGACTCCAGGACGCGACACAGAGCCCGTGTCAGCGCGCGGATTGCCGCTGTGCGCGCGCAGCGCGTGCCTAGTGCGGGCACGATTGCTCCACGTGTACACAACCATCTGCTCCCAAATTTTGGAAGCATGATGTCAGACGTTGCCCCTCACCTCACACAAAATTCTACGTGTCTACGTGTCCTGTGTCGGGAGTTCTCAGCCCCGTGATGCAGGACACAGTGTACGTGTGTGCACTGCGTGTCCAACACGAATTTTCGACACATTAGGACACTAAAATACCAGACACTCTTCACAGAAAATAACCTACACACCTAAATCTAGGACTCTATTCAAATAGATTTGCAAATTTTGCAAATCGAAATGGTTCGGGCATTTCGTCGAACACTTAGCTATTTGTTTCGATACGTGTCCGATACGGACACGTAACCTAATGCAAATGACACGAAATTCCTCCAGAAATTAGGGGACACCTATTCCTAAACCATCATGCAAAGAAATCACAAAAATAAAGCAATTTAAAGGGTTTTACCTATAGGTGCAAATTGCATGGAAAAGCTCCAAATGGGGGGTGTTCCTCTTGATGGCCAAATGCTCCAAATGGATCCCAAACTGAAATATCCCTCCACCAACAGTCCATAAACTCAATTTAGAACCCAATACAAAAGACTAGGATGAAAAAGGAGATCAAATGAATAAAATAGAAATTTTTGGAAAGGGGAGACTTACCTTTCTTTTCTCCAAGTGTTGGAATGATAAAAGAGGTAACCCTAATGAATAAGTGTTTATATAGGGTGGGGATCCCTATGTGGCTGGTCATAAGCTCAAAAATCAGGGTTAGCGTTCACTAAATGGCCTATGGGCTTAAGTCATGATCAATTAAATAATCAAGCCATAAGTCATTTCATGAAACCACAAGCCATGACTTAAATTCACTAAACCAAATCCCCTCATTCTAAACCTATTCTCTAATGACTAAAATAGATTAACTCAAGTTAGACTAGGGTCACCATGGCTAGGGTTAGCTTCTAGGCTAGTCCACTAGGTCTCAACAAGTCAACGTCAAACTAGAATTCACCAATTCAACAAATCACCAAATAATTCAAATAAGTCAAAATGACTAAATTACCCCTAAGCTAAAAATGATAGTTAAGTCATTCTAATGACATAGTTAGGCTCTAGGTCATGCAGTCTCTCAGGTTTCGCTAGCAGCACATCAAAATCACAAGTCATGACTTAAACAAGTTTTAAAATAGTTTAAAAATTAATAAAAATTACCAAAAATTATAATGTGAATCAAATATCAATAATTAATAATTATATTTACAAAATTTTAAAATTACTCTCATCTGGAAAACTGGGTGTTACAATCCTATCCACCTTAGAAAAATTTCGTCCTCGAAATTAAAATGATCGCATCCCCACTATGTCAAACCCCCAGTAAATCAAAGTCGAAGCAACACAATCCTACTGGTCGTGATTTCACGGTCTCGAACAGGGTAGCTACGCTATCTAGGCAATCACAAGCAATATCCTGGCAGGTACTAATGGAATCACACAACAAGATGGAAAGAAGAATAGGAAGACAGACCTGCTAACCCGTCACCCGTAGCGTCGGTCTACTCGACTGTCAACACAGAAGCCCTGCCCCTCTGGGGTGTATCCCTCTGTTGGTGCAGGGCACGGTGCCGCGCTACAGGTGGCCTAGCTCCCTCTATCTAATCCTTGGCACTCAAGTAATATCCACCCTGATATTCCACTCAAATTCTCTAGGGCACCACCTATTTGGTATCTATCCGCAATCTAATAATCATACCCGTCTATCCAGAACCATGTCACCAGAATCCTTGTCACACCAGTAAGTATGGCTACGATAATCCATAGAGTCCACAACAAATGTACATACATCTAGAATCATGGTATTTAAAATTTTCGCATTGCCGCTAGCTTGGCTGCGAAAACCTTAAATTCCCACACCCGAGAAATATATCCAAAATCAGACTCTATCTCATCGCCCAACCAGCTGATATGGCTGTAGAAGACTCTAAATTCCATGACTGAGGCAACCTATCCCATAATGTTATCTTGGTAGAAAATTAAGTCAATAATGAATACCAAGAATCAAATTCAACGATGAACAAGGAAGATATACAGATACTGTCAGAATCAAATTTCGAGATAGTTTATAATGAGATTCTCAAGGGTCATCCCAGGAATCTTCTCAAGTAGTCCTAACTGTGATTGAGTGCCTCTCTGGTAAAGCCTATCTCTCAATCCTATCGCAGGCTCGCAGCAGTGCAACTAAGTCGTCGTACTACCACGATATCGCTCTAATGCGACTCTTGACCTGCATGGGCCACCACTAAAAACATGTCACGACCCGCACCCACTGTGAGGGTACGAGTACGTAACAGCACCCAACCTACGCCGCAGTGTCAGCGGTAGAACGTTGTTCTAAGTCTCTAACTAATCATCAACTCATGCAGTATATAATATACTTGTCAAGTCTCAACTCCGAACGGAGGACAAGTATAGATATAATGAATCTCAACCACAGTCTAAGAATGATAAGATATCACAGAAGATTAAAACTAAGACTAATAACAGAAATAAAACCAACAACTAATAATATAATCTCAAGCAATCTCAACTACATTCTCAACTTATATACAACTCCAGTTCTAAAACAAGAAAGTTAAACAAAACGACTAGCTAGTCTCCCGATCACTCTTGAGTGTCGGGGCCATAGGTAGTTAAGCCATCTCCTGCTCCAGGGCAAGTAGGGCAAATGTCTTCAGGGCAGTCATCTGTAATATTTTCAACAGGTCCAGTCAGGACAAGAACGAGTACAACTCATCAAGAAATCCCAATTAAATGACAGAGAACTATAAAGCAGTTATAGATAGTTTTATTGATGAATATGGCAGTTTATATACAGGTGATGGTATGGAGAACAGAAAAGATACAAGGAAAGTAAGTAACTAAAACAAGAAAAAAATGATGGCAATGAAGACTGTAAAATAAATCTAGCTGAACTAAAGTAACATAATAAGTCCATAATGTAAATGTAAACAAGTGCAAAACCCAAGTAAATCCTGACAACATGAATCTGATACCAGGTGGTTCCATTACAAGATGAGTCCGGTATAAGGTGAGTCCAGTTGGTGATCAAAGGTTCCAGGGTGAGTCCAGCCTATACTCTAACAGTACGTTTTAAAATATCGGGATCGACATGTGAACGGCTGTAGGTAATATGACACACCGTACACTCGGCCAAGTGTGGGATGGCTATCGTTCCAGTATAATTCCAAGAGAGTGGTTCCAGTATTTGGATATGTTCACATGCCTATTCCAATATTTCCCCGCCCACAAGTACAAGTGAATCCAGAAAACGACACGAGAATTGAGATGAGTCCAGCCAAACATAATGATACCAGCAAAAGATTCCAGAGTGATTCCAGTAGGTGGTTCCAGTAGTGATTCCAGTAGGTGATGCCAGTAGTGGTTCCAGAAGGTGATGCCAGTAGTGGTTCCAGAAATAGAGGCCAGACAGATGGTATGTGTGTCGCATACATGAATCCAGAAATATCCACACGTGTTATAAGAATCACATAAAACTAACTAGAACTGAAGTATAGTAATTGACAAGTAAATGAAAGAACTATCAGAGAATGTACTCGCCTGCTACTCTAAAAAGAGTAGTGTAATATCAGATGCCTGCACCGGAGTCACAATGTCCTAAACAGAGTAATACATGTTATAATGTGTTTAAAAATACGATAAATAAAATTTACGATGCAATCTACATGATTTCTAGGTCAATCTAGGTCAAAGTCAACTCTTGGTCAACTCTGGTCAAACCAAGTTAACTACACTAGTCAAACTAGGTCAATTGGTCTAGTTAGTCAACCTTGGTCAATGCTCATCTCGGGTTAACTATCTAGTCATACCCCATATCAAGCTAGTCTCATAAGTTACCCACACCATATATATATATATATATATATAACATTTATCCCTATAACTAATAACACACATAATCACTATTTAAACCATATACCCTTATATGAATAATGTATGCAATGTCTATATTCATGTATACCAATACATGCATACTTATACCCTATGAAACAACCCTTGAGTCACACAAGTGAACCCATGGCCCAAGGCCTAACTTGCACCCCTAATACTGATATACACTTAGCATTACCCTTTACTCTCTCTACCCTCACATGGCACCACACTGCCACACTCCAATTACCAACCCAAAGTCCTGCCACAGGCCATACTCAACCTCCTATTGCTTAAACATAGACACACACTTAACTAATGTACTGCCACACCTATATATTCACCTATATAGGAATATATGTATAGCTATTCTCCTCAAAACAGTCCCATTGACTGATACATAACCTCCTACATGTGGCCACATACCTATGGTCAACATGGCCTACCAGTCTGCTGCTAAGGCTTATCCTGCCTCACACAGGGGGTCCCCTGCTACAGGGCATGGCTAGCCCAAGGGCAGGCAGTTGCCCTGTTGCAGCATTGCAGGCAATGCTTGCTGCTACGAAGGCTGAACAGTGGCCAAATGGCCTGGCATGCCTGTAATAAGGAACCCACACTCCCAAATGGCTTCCCACTTGTCATGCTACTATGCTAAATGTATTGGGCACCCTAGGTTACAATTGTGAACATCCAAATCAGTCCTCATTGGGCTGACACACATGATCCTCAAATCCATGCTCACTGCACCTATAATATATACTTAGAACCTATAATTATAGTTATTCGACTTACATATACATCTAGTCCCCAATACCTTGATACTCTAACTCACTTCCTGGCCAACTGCTACCCTGGCTGTAATGTTACTGCTGCGATACTACTGCTCTTGCTGCAATTGCATCTGCTACCTCACCATCCCTCATCCAATATAACTAACCATGGAATCAGCTTAGGTGTAGGCTCACTAACCGACTCCTCATCCCATCTCTAATACCTGAACTGCTACTGAAAACCCACACCTACTACTACACTCCCCTCTCTCTTATACATACACCCAATTACTCTAACCCCTTTAACTCTACTGCTCTCCTATATGTATACATATATATAATACATATATTTACCTGGCTTTACTTAGGCCTGCCGCCACCTCAATCTCAGGAATGGATAATGCAATATGTGTGTGTGTAAAACTGTGGATAGGGTGTTCTCAGGATTTACATGTGTCTAAACTCAGGAATTTCAGTGCCTAATATCAGTGATGTGTAACATGGCAATGACAGTTCACATTTAGTAGGGTGTATGGTCACAGGAATGAACTTAGTGTCTCAGGAAAAGTGACTAGAAACCAAGTAATGGGTGCACAAATTATTCACTTGACAGTTCAAAATTTATCAATGTCAGTTAACACAACTTCCCTTCACACATTCAACCCAAACCCCAATCCTACATCCGAAATCCATTTCACTAATGCAAAACCCAATCTATCGTGAAAAACCTATCTAGCTGTGGCTAATACATATGTAGAAAATCAATTTAGTGATTTAAACATCATTTAAATCAGATAAAAAAAGAGAAATCAATTCAGGATATAGAACAAAAACACGTATCAGTAAAAAAAAAGAAACCCAATTCGTATGCTAAAACATGTAAATATACTAAATTATAGGTTGGTAAATCATGTTACATATGTGTTGGTGTCCCTCGAGTCCTCTCGTGTCACCCAGGGCCGGATACGGCGTGTCCACACGTCAAGAACCACTCTTGTGCACACACAGACACGCTGTCTCGTGCACGCGTGCACTCGTGTCTAGGACACGACACAAGACACGACACCACACGTGGGTGTGCACCTAGGTTCGCCTAGGGTAGGGCCACCTCACAGACACCCTGCACTGTGTCTACGAGATTCCAGGACGCGACACAGAGCCCGTGTCAGCGCACGAATTGCCGCTGTGCACGCGCAGCACGTACCCAGTGCGGGCACGATTGCTCCACGTGTACACAACCATCTGCTCCCAAATTTTGGGAGCATGATGTCAGACGTTGCCCCTCACCCCACACAAAATTCTACGTGTCCACGTGTCCTGTGTCGGGAGTTCTCAGCCCCGTGATGCAGGACACAGTGTACGTGTGTGCACAGCATGTCCAACACGAATTTTTGACACATTAGGACACTAAAATACTAGACACTCTTCACAGAAAATAACCTACACACCTAGATCTAGGACTCTATTCAAATAAATTTGCAAATTTTGCAAATCGAAACGGTTCGGGCATTTCGTCGAACACTTAGCTATTTGGTTCGATACGTGTCCGATACGGACACGTAACCTAATGCAAATGAAACAAAATTCCTCCAGAAATTAGGGGACACCTATTCCTAAACCATTATGCAAAGAAATCACAAAAATAATGCAATTTAAAGGATTTTACCTATTAGTGCAAATTGTATGGAAAAGCTCCAAATGGGGGGTGTTCCTCTTGATGGCCAAATGCTCCAAATGGATCCCAAACTGAAATATTCCTCCACCAACAGTCCATAAACTCAATTTAGAACCCATTGCAAAAGACTAGGATGAAAAAGGAGATCAAATGAATAAAATAGAAATTTTTGGAAAGGGGAGACTTACCTTTCTTTTCTCCAAGTGTTGGAATGATAAAAGAGGCAACCCTAATGAATAAGTGTTTATATAGGATGGGGATCCCTATGTGGCTGGTCATAAGCTCAAAAATCAGGGTTAAGGTTCACTAAATGGCCCATGGGCTTAAGTCATGATTAATTAAATAATCAAGCCATAAGTCATTTCATGAAACCACAAGCCATGACTTAAATTCACTAAACCAAATCCCCTCATTCTAAACCTATTCTCTAATGACTAAAATAGATTAACTCAAGTTAGACTAGGGTCACCATGGCTAGGATTACCTTCTAGGCTAGTCCACTAGGTCTCAACAAGTCAAAGTCAAACTAGAATTCACCAATTCAACAAATCACCAAATAATTCAAATAAGTCAAAATGACCAAATTACCCCTAAGCTAAAAATGATAGTTAAGTCATTCTAATGACATAGTTAGGCTCTAGGTCATGCAGTCTCTCAGGTTTCGCTAGCAGCACATCAAAATCACAAGTCATGACTTAAACAAGTTTTAAAATAGTTTAAAAATTAATAAAAATTACCAAAAATCATAATGTGAATCAAATATCAATAATTAATAATTATATTTACAAAATTTCAAAATTACCCTCATCTGGAAAATTGGGTGTTACACAGCCCGCCGTGGGGACGTGCGCGCGACCACCTGGTTGGGTCGGCGCTCTGGGTTAGGGTTGGAGTTTGCCGACTTTCCTCCTCTCGAGTATATACGCGTTATATACTTACTGTACAGAACCGTTGGGTGGGAGTTTCCTCTTACAGCCCGGGCTCTCTCTGCTATTAACTGGTAGGGTTTGGGCTGGGCCGGCCTGGGGGAGGATTAGGCCGGGCTTGGCTTGGTTCTATATTAGTCCTTATATATATAACTATTTTATATATAAAAATACTATATATATATATATATATATATATATATATATATATATATATATATATATATATATATATATATATATATATATATATATATATATATATATGTATATACATACAATTATATATTAATATATATACAACTGCATATATAATATATCTGTATATCCACACACAAATACTCACGTATATAATATATATATATTTATATATACATACTCATACACGTTTATATATATATATATATATATATATATATATATATATATATATATATATTATATATATATATATAGATATATATATATATATATATATATATATATATATATATATATATATATATATATATATTTATACACTACACATTATACATATATATATTTTAGATATATATATACACATACACATTTTATATATATATAATTTATATATATATACACATACACATTTATATATATATATATATATATATATATATATATATATATATATATATATATATATATATATATATATATATAGATATATATATATATATATTATATATATATATATATATATATATATATATATTATATATATATATAGATATATTATATATATATATATAGATATATTATAAAAATATTATATTAATATATTATATATATATATATATATATATATATATATATATATATATATATATATATATATATATATTTTATATATACACTACAAAGATGCATGTACATCATATATATTCATACACTATACATTATATTTATTTGACAATAAAATAATATAACCAATAAAATAATAATAGATAACAATCTCAATAAATAATAATAATAATAATAAAACCCATTTTGTATAATTAACCAAATATTTAGGAAATATCGTTAAGTCTGCCCAAAAAGCTAGGAAATATTTGTACATACCTAAAAGTAGGTCTACAAAGGCTTGGGCTTGGTTTGGGTCCAATTTGCACTAGTTTGGTAGAACCGGGTACCCTAAAACTAAATATTATAATTAATAAATAAATAATCTTCGATAAGGGTTACGTCGCAACTTGGCTGGTTTTCCTAGTTAGGACATCACTATGGCTCGGCCTTCTCTACCAGGGCTAATACACTAGTCAAAGCATGCCACTGCACTACCCGTGCCATAATTCCTATTCACCTTGTACTCCAAATCTCAACTATGGCTAAAATCATCTACCGTAATAATTAACTAAAATAATTATTCATAAAAATCTAAAAATCACCATTTTAATTAAAATAAATAAAAATTTCAAAATTTCGGGAAGGGAGGCTACAAATCTACCCACCTTAAAAGTAATTTCGTCCTCGAAATTTAGGTCGGTCGTACTCCTTCTAGGTCAACACCCAACAATCAAAGTCTCTAAGAAAAAAATATATTAATCATACAATTAGAAAGAATAACATATGCAGGATCATTGGTCAAATCATAGGAGTTGAATGTCTCACCTAGGTGTATAAGTCATACTAGATCAAGCCAGGTCATCGGGTATAAAACATACAAACTAGTCTAGGGAGTCCAATTGGAAAGATAAGGGAACGCCAATCATCAAGGCCGTAGGTCAGTCTACCAACCTTTATAAAATTGGCAACTATCAAAGAACATAACTAGTAACTAACTCTGAAGGGTTACTAATTCCAAATATAATCAAGAAAATCAAAGTTTAAATCACGATTTGTCAATAGCACAAAAAATCCAAGCACACTATATATATATATATATATATATATATATATATATATAAGAAATTTTAATCCCAATACGATCTAAGTTGATCAATCAGGATGAATCGATGTTTGGGCAAGATAGAGAACGAGGTCATTGAAGTCTGAGCACGAGTATCCAAGATTTGAAATCCATGTCACAATTGGTTTAATTCAATTGAATAAGATTCCAATATATTGGATGATAAGAAAGATGACCAAGTCAACTGGTCGGTCAAAGGAATTAGAATTTAAAGGATAATGCAAGGATATAAAATTGAATCAATTTCCTCCTTGGATAGGGAAACTATATATGATACCTCGGGTCTGTCTAATAAGTATAGTGTCTTGTCTTTCTGAAATATGTGAAAGGCAGACAATAAAGAGTTCAAAGACGATGTTATTGAGTACAATACGTGGCTCATAGACGACAAAATAGTTCAAGGAGAATTGTCAAGGCTGTCAGCGGATGAGACTCTAGGACAAGTTTAACTATGTCTCCATCCACGTAGAATAATATATGAAAAGCGAACCAAAGTGCAATAGGTTGATCAGACCATCTTGCACCAGTTCTGATTAGACAATATGTTAGTGGGTTGCCGGACCCCCAATAATATATGTCATGATCAAGCTCGAAAGAAGATAAGCATGCAAAACTGGTTCTCGATTAGCAACATAAGGTAGTCAAAATATAAGTAAGGATAATGATGAAAGAAATTAAATAGTCTACGTGAACTTATCAATGTGGTTCACAATGACTAGGATTTGCTGGGTAGTGAGGACATTCTACCCACCTTAAAATAGTTAACTAATAGGGTGATGGAACAACGGGTCAAGCCATCAAGATAAAGTACAAAGTTGAGCATTTAAAGAATCAAGCAGAACACCAACACATGTCGGGTCAAAAGAAGTGAGTCAAGTTGGATTTCTAATTGAAATAAAAAGTAGTTGGTATTATGGTATAGATCATTGTTAGTCATTTCGACTCGAAAGTCATATCAAAAGGATAGTATACAAGGAGATGAGTTTAATGGAACACGATATGCCCACATGAAGATGGACTCGTCTGGGCCTTGTACACAATTTGTTGGAGGGTAACATCTAGTATTACACTCCGAATATCAAAGTCATGCTAAGAAATGTCAAGGATCCAAAATAGAAAATGGAAGTTCAAGAGGTGACAATTAATGCATAAAGTAAAGGAGATCAAGTTGAAGCACGAAATAAAATCAGTTACAGAATAAAATAATTTAGGGATACAGTTCTAGAGAGAGAATACTGTTAAGGGACGATCAAATTATTATTCAAATATTATGAACGGTTAGAGAGTCACAATAAAAGATCTAGATTTGAGGAAAATCAAGTATCATCTGTCTCTGAAACCCTGAAGTTCACCTGATCATAATTGCCAATCGTATCTTTACCTTACTAGTCTCCCTATGATAATTCAATCCTCATATGTTTACCATCCAGATTTTACAACCTTCTGTTATCTAAATTCTTACCATGATCATCATAGGCAGGATTCTAAATTTTTAGAACATTTTCATGAAACATGCCCTTCTTATTAAGAATCAATACTATTCATTTTAAATCAATTTCCATATTTCTTCACATTGTCCCAATTTAGATCCGAAACCTCTAACTTAAGTTTATGAGATCTTTAAACTGTTTAAATTGTTTTCTCGTATCATTCAATTCACAAAACCTCTAAGCCTTACAAATTTATTTTTTGTCGTAAAATCAACCTTCATATTTTTTCGACATACACCCATGGATATTATTCTCCTAAATTTCTTTTTTTTTTAAATTTACAACAATGTCCAAATTTTCATAGCCTTGTGTCCTCTCTATTCTGAGTCATTTCCTTGCAATATCTTGTTCAATTTCATATCTTCATTGAATACCGTTTAATTCTTTTTCCATTACTAACCTTCTTTAAAGCCTTAGGATAAAACTGCCCGAGAATCAATAATCAAAATTTTGAAGTTCTCAAACTAAGTTGACCTAGAATATCCTCATCAGTTTTGAAATACACTTACGAATTATTCATACCAAGTTTTCTCTAAGTGTGGTTTGTTTTCAGACTGGTAGTATACATCTCTTTGATTTCATCCTAGACCTTTACCACATATCATTCTCAAGTTTCCATGTTAACATCCAACCTTTTGGATTCCTATAAAATCATCACACGATAACCAGTTCAATCATTTCCAAGCTACATGATTTACGACACTTCTTCAACCTTTTCCATGAAAAATACGAAGACTCAAGGGTTACAAAGTATGCAGGTATGACAGAGTTTAAAAAAATAGGAATACAAGAAATAATGGTAAGGAAGGAATAATGAAGATCCGCTCAAAAGAGATGAACCAATCAAGATCAAATTCAAGAGGAAAAGGAATTCAAATCGAAATTCGTAATGAGATTCTCAAGGGTCGTCCCTGGAATCTCTCAAAGGATCCAAAGTGTGATTGAGTATATGTAATTCTAACACCTTATTTCTTATACTCTATAGCAGGCTCGTAGCAGTACAACTAAGTCGTCGCGCTACTACGAAATCGCACAAATGTGAATCTCGACCTGCATGGGCCACCACTAAAAACGTGTCACGACCCGCACCCTAGTGTTAGGGCACGAGACTTGGGTACGTCCAGCCTACGCCGCAATGTCGGCGGTAGAACGCTGTTCTAGGTCATAATCACATCCAAAACAATATGATATACTCTCCAGACGGAGGACAAACACATAAGGATACTATCTCAATCACGACTCTAAAGATAAATAACAACACGATGAAATAGATAAGATAATCCACAAGAGAGAGAATCAGGAGTGACAGTAAAACGGTTCTATTAAACAAACACAAGATTTCAAATACAACTCTAAGACAAACAATAAAGAAAATAAACAAAACTCTTGGTAAATACTCCAAGCTCTACCAGTGTCCTCTAGGCTAACTGTGAACTCCAAGTACCTGTAAAATTTTATCAACGGGTCCAATCAGGACAGGAACGAGCACATATCTCTCACAACAGTTCATATCAGGAATGGACATATAAAGCAAGCTATAGAAAACTATACATGAAACGCTGTAAAGAGAAATCAACAGGAGAGAAGATATAACTGAGATATAAATATGATAAATAAAGAATATAACCTTCTACGTGAAAACAGAGCATGAATTGGTTATGTAAACAGCTTGGGTTGCACATGGATACAACTATGGAATGCACATGGATAACTACTGGGGATAATGATCACATAACCAACTACACTCTCCCTGCCCCCAACCAATACACAAGGATCGAAGCATGTTATGTTATTGCACATGGATAACAACTACTGTATACATGGAGCTCATATGGTCATTGAGTGTACATGAATAACACATGAGTACACATGGATAAAAGTGAATACATGGAGTACATGATGAACATGATAAAGTACATGAAACATGACATACTCGATGTATCCGAGGGGATAACATTGCATGAAAAGATCCAGAGGGTACTGATCCGTGTGAACGTCGTGTCAGCATCAAGTATACTAGTCTATAACAAGAGTACATATCCAAAGAAGCATAAAAAGATCAGAGAATGTACTCGCCTGGTAATCCAAGCCGCTGATAAATGTAGATGTCCAACTGGAGTCACAGTGTCCTATTTAGAGCAATCACAAGTCACAAAAGAGTCTAACATGAAATAAAAGTAATCTACAGTACATTCTAGGTAGTTCTAGGTCCTTCTAGGTCAAAGTCCAATCAACAAGTCCACTAGGTCAACTAAAGTCAAATTAGAATCAAACTAAGTCAACGAGTCAAGTTCTAGTTCAATCCGGGTCAAACTAAAGTCAACTAGTCAACTTGGTCAAACAGGGTCAATCTAGTCTAGGTATTAAACTATGAGGTTGCACTAATTCTGAATTACGGAAAAATAGGAATTGACTAACTAATGGTGACACCTAGAAAAAATATCTACAAACATTGTCGGATGATAAAACAAATATCACCAACGTGTCCAGAAGGGTCAAATTAGCTAGGATTGCCTGTCCTTAAGTCCAATTCTGGACACAGGGGCAAAACGATAATTTCGGGCGAAAACGATGTCCGCCGTTGGACCCGCTTTGCACCGAAAAGCGTGCCAGAGTCGACGGTCTCTAAAGTTGTCAAATACATGTCTACGGATCCAGTTTTTCGATATGAACCCAACCGTATGTCCAAAGTTGGATTCCGGCGGGCCGTGCACAAAATCGCCCGTTGAGTGGGCCGTGGGGCCCGCAAAACGACGTTCGATTCGACTGTCTCAGATTCGGACCAAACTTGGCATGCAGGACCAGAAAAACAATACAGTTCTGTTGGCGCAAGTTTCGTCTCGATCTGACGAGCGTGCACAAAGTAATTGGAGAATTTGCAAAGTGCACGATACGGAATTTCGACGGATACGCATCAAATTCGTCGCGCACACGCGACCAATTTGAATTCCGTCAAAGCCCACACGACCACGAAACCGTTACAGCTTTCGATGCTTTCGGTTCGGACCACGTCGTCCGATTGGCGTGACGCACGTCGTGTGGAACAATTTCAATGTTTGAAAACAGATTTTTGGGAAACTTTGGGATTCGATTTCTCGACGCTCAGTCGATGATTCAAATTCCGCAAGAAGGGATTCAAGTCCCTACATGTTGTCTAAAAGTCTCTTCAAAAGTTTTTCTAATATTGACTGGATTGATCGGGAACGATCCTCGAACATGGGGGTTTGGGCTGAACTAGTGTTCTATTTCAGACAGATTTCCGTCATGTCGTGTCGCTTATTGGGCAACCTAGGGGACCTAAATTCAACTATTGAAGGGATAGGGATC